>PVKA01029353.1:0-12240 GCA_004027165.1 Ctenomys sociabilis | reverse complement strand
GCCTGGCCCTAAAATAAAAATTTTAAGCATTAACTACTATCTTCAAAAAACTGATAGAAATTAGTACAATCATTTCAGCTATCCTGTATATATAAATATATTATTTTTCCCCCTTCCATTTTTTCCTTTCTTTCTCTCATTCTAATTGTTCATTCTTTTTGAGATTTTTTTTTCCCTTTTACTATTTCTATTGTACCTTTCAGATTTTATGTACTCTTTCAGGTTCTTACACTAGGGAGACAATGCAATATTAAGACATGTGGATCTGTTTATTTCACTTATGAGTATAGTCCCTAGTTTTACATGTAAAAGCCTCTAATATTTCTTTATAGCTGCACAGCTGTATCTTTGAAGACAGAGGTTAAATTCCTGCTAGTGTACTTGTTTTGCTGTCTTTGAATTTCCCTAATTACTGCTCTTTAAACATGCTGGGAAGCTTCTTAAGTTATCCCCTAATAATTCTGGAGCTCTGTTAATGTGGAGTGAGGGGCAGTGTTCTGCTATCCTGTGATTAGGTCTCTGTCAGTTACTGAGGCTCTTTGGACACTGACTTTTATGAGTGTTTTGATCCCCCTCTGGCCTCCTCTCCCTTCCCAATGTTTAGTTTGAGATAGAAAGGCTCTAAGGGGCTGGAGTTTGCTGTTACCTTTCCAGCAAATTGATTAGGCTCTGATAAAGTTTCTTTTGAGGTGTTACTGACAGTAGAAATTTTTGGGCAATTTCAAATAGCTGTCTTCTTCCTCTGCTAGAAACACGAGAGAATTTTTTAGGTCAGTCTCCAGCAGAGATGCACTTTGCTAAGGAATCTTAGGGTTATACTACTTCTCAACTCTTACAGCTTTGTATTCCTTAGGACCCAATAAGGCTAATCTTTACAGCAGGTTTCTTTGCTGTCTTGATTATTTACTATTTTATATGAGCCTCAGAATTATTGTTTAAATGTGAGGATTAGAAGTAGACCAGTTTAAAATTAGTATGATTATAATGATAGTTACAATATTTGTTATTCATTCATTTATTTATTTTTGGTACTGGGGATTGACCTGAAGACCTTACCTACACTTTCTAGATAGGCGCTTATGCTGCTGAGCTATCTCCCTGGCCCAGTGTTAAAATATTTGGTCTTTGGAAACTTTTTTTTTCCAGATCTTTTACAAAAAATTTGGGGATTTTATGACTTTGTCTCATTACACAGATTTTTTTTGTGATACATATTTTCTGAATTTAAAATTTTTTATTTTGAGATGGCATTAGATTGCATGAGTGGTGTAGAGTTTCTGTGGATCCTTCACTGAGCTTCTTCTAATAGCATATTATAAAACCATGGCATTAAAATAAAATACAAGATATTGATGCAATACTATTGATTAAACTATAGATCTTATTTTGATTTCTTTAGTGTATGAACAGTGTTTTTGTATGTATTTTTTTGCTGCTGTTAGTGGTGTGACCTGCATTCCTTTTTTCCTCCTCCTTTCTCTTTCTCCTATTCCTTCTTTTTCTTCTCCCACTTTTTCATTCCCTTGAGTGTAGCCACTAGTGAGAAACAAAGATGTCAGTAATTTAGTTAGGTAGATGTAGATTAATTTAAAATTTAAGACTGTCAGAGTTTTACTGTGTGAAGATCAAATGAATGATAAAATAATAGAACCTTATTTGAAATAGGCCTCGAAGAACATTTTACTCATCTTCCTCTACTACGAGGGAATGCCTTTTCTCTGACTTTTTTCTTTTTTGCATGTTATTTGGGGGAAAGGGTTTTATTTTTTATTCCTAGATATACCACCTTTAACATTTGTTAAAATGTGTCACTCTTATTTTTATTTTTGTCACATTGCCTTTCTCACATATTTTCTTGAAAATAGGTCTTACATTTTTTGCTCCAAGTGACTCAGTAGAAGTTATTTTCAGGAGCTGTCTTATTCATCAACAGTCTACATTTATTCACATACAAAAATCTACATTTAATCAAATACAGTCATATTATTTTCTGGAACATCATCATAACTCCAAATTATGAATTTCTTCAGCCTAAATTTCTTGCAACTCCATTTTCTGCAGAGCCATTGGCTCCAACCTCAGTAAAGTTCCTTAAATGAGCACTTCTTGTCTATATTGCCTGCTCGTAGTGCATGGGCAAGACAGCTGCCCTTGGTTGTATCCCATGAATTCTTTACCCAAGCCCCCAACCTCTTGCAGGCTGGGCTTCACAAAGTTTCATTAAATCAAAATAAATTGAAGACTTACAATACAGGTGTGGCAACAAAAGTGATGACAGTTAAGAATGATGGTTCACACTAAATTGATGAAAAACTGTAGGCACTAAAATGCATTCTGAAGGTTGATATTAGACATAGCTACATCTGTTTGTTATCAAAATGTACTTTTTTCATGTATTGTGTTTGTACTCAGATTGGTTATTTGGCAGTAAGCCTGGAGTTCATCTAAGTATTCATTTATCTCTCATCCAAGGCACCCACTTGGGTATTTATTAATACTTAATTATAATTTGTATTATTTAAGTATTAATGTCAGTATTATCTGAATTGTATTAATGTTATTTTATAATTGAGTGCATCCATCATGTGTTACAACAGACATAGCAAATGTAACTACATGGCTGAGAATCTAAACTCTGGCTTATTTTGGGATAGAGATTTATATTATGAACATCTTTAAAAGTGATGCTAGGCCTTATTTTCTGGTTAGAGCTTATTTTCAAGAAAATACAATATCTCATGTATCTCTTTCAAACACTGAACTAACCAAGATGGTAGAGAAAACTCAACCATTTTGCTGAGAACATTCAATTAATATACTCTTTATGGAAAATATACTTGCGGTTTCTCAATTTTCTTTTTTTTATTTTATTTTACGGAAGGGTCTACAAGGGTCTCACTACTAGGTCAGACTCATAGTGATCTGCATTTATTTACAGCTTCCCAAGAACTAGGATTACAAGCACGCACCACCATGCCCAGTCTCAATTGCCTGGGGGGGCGGGGCCAGCACAGTTTCTCAAAATATTAAAAATAAAATGTACCGTATGATCTAACAATCCTATTTCAGTGCCATGCAAAATGGGTAAGACATATAATTGACCTAGAGACCCATCAGCAGATGAATGGTTAATGTGATAAAGGGGTAACATTTCAAGATAGCGGAAGACAGTAAAAGCAGAAAGGGGGAAGAATAAGCCTCTCTTCCTCCTTTGTAATGTAAGCAGGCTGCCACTCCCCAGGGCAGGTGTAGGTGCCTTCATCCTCCTTTTGTAGAGGATGAGTATGTTTACAAAATGAGGACCCTGGCCCCTGCCGAGTTGCTTAAATTTCTAGACTTCTCAAGTTGGCCATAGGATACGTAATTACAGTTTGGAGGAAAAAAGCCTAGAAAGCAGAATAGGCAAATATATGGAGAAAAATGTAGATAAGTGATTACTAGAGATTTAAGAGTACAGTATAGGGAAGAAGATAGATGGCAGTAGGGGAAAGGAGTAATAATAGTGACTGTTGATGATTCTGGAATTACTTTCATGGGCGATCAGTGATCTATGTAACTCAGGTAGAGCACTTAATCTGGCATGCAGAAGAGTCTGTGCTTATTTCCAGCAGACCTCCTCCGGGATTATGAGTGATAGTTGTACAACTTACTGAATATACTAAAAACTATTAGGCTGTATACTTTACTAAATGAGTAAATTGTATATGTGAATTATACCTCAATAAATGTGTTTTAAAAATTAAATTGGGTTGGGAGATGGCTCAGTAGAATAAGTGCTTCCCTGGTGAGCGCAAGGGCCTGAGTTCAATCCCTGGTTCCACAAAAAAAATAAAAAAATAAAAAAATGTCATTGATGTAGGTATGAGCTCATTATGTAAAAAGAAAAAAAAACACCTTTGAGCTAATTGCATTACCATTTCATACCATTTTTTTCACCTTCCTGAGTTTTTGTTTTGGCTGGCTTAACCTACATGTGGTGCTGAGTATTGGACTGTGTCCCCTGCTCCTGCTTAAGCTTGCCTACTAGGCACTTTAGTCTGTTGAGCTATCTCTCTGGCCCCTTCACCTTCTTGAGTCTTAATGTCACTAATTTAGGTTAGGTAAAATCTGTGCAACTGCATTTGCATTTCTAGAGCCTAACTACATAATAAACTTTTTAATATGTATCATGTATTTTTGACATTAACATAATGTGTACCCAGACCGTAATCATTCTGATATCTAACTAGATCAGAGGTGGTGAACCTGTGGCATGCGTGCGATAGTGGGCTACTTGTTACCACTGAACATTCCAAAAGGCTCGCCGTCACTGAAATGGGTTATTTGTTACGTGTGTTTTTGTGTGCCTTGCATTCATCTGTTAATGTAACGTTGGTACTCTTAAGATCTTTGGCAGGGCAAGGTAAGCTTAGATATTATTTCTTGTCAAAAGAAAGGCTCCCTGGTAGAACAATGTGTGATAACTAGTTTTTTCTTTAAAATGTAGTTATGTTTTAATGTTAAGAGGACCTACGTTAATGAGAAGTGGAGTTAACTTATTTTGAAAGTAAAGTGTACATAGACTTTTTTGTATGGGAACGAGGCAAGTTTTTAGACTTCATTTAAAGCACTTCGCCTATTTTTAAAATGCTTTCTTTCCCAATACTGCTTGTCTTAGTTACTCTTCTCTTGTAGCTGGAACAAATACCTCACACCCAAGATGAAGGAAGGAAAGGTTTATTTAGCTGACAGGTACTTGAGGTTTCAGTCCATACTCAGCTGGAACCACAGCAGAGCAGCACAAAGCAGAAAGCAACCTTTCATGGTGGTGGCAAACAGCAAGAGCACAATAGGAGGGGTAGCAGCAGCTCAAGCCACTAGCTTCTCTTCCCTCACATTGAAATGCAAATTAACTGCCCCAGGGCAGGTGTAGCACCACACCCCCTGGACTTACATTTAACTCTTATCCTTGACAAGATTTGAACATATACTCATAAGTATATACACAGACACACATGTGTAAATATCGTATAGTCTCCCTAGTATAGCAAGCGAAAAGCAGAAATACAAAAGGAAACGTACAACAACAACTAAAATCAATTGAGTCAGATAAGGCAAAGTGAATGGCATATGCTGCAGGATACTAATCAGCTTTTCTTCTGGATGGTTAACAACCTAAGTTCACAAATCAGAGTTGGAGAAATAGAAGAACCATAAGGCCAGCCAACGTTTTGGACCTAGCCTTTCAAGGTCAGCGAAGACTCAGGACCTGTACTGCAACATCATGAAACTCAGTTGAGCCCCAAATTTTCTGAACAAGGAGATTATGGAGCCACAGAGGAAAGAGATCGAAGTTCTATAGTGTGCCTGGGGAGAGTCACATGGAGAGAAAACTTTCTCTCAAGCTCTCACAGAGAGCAAACTGATCAAGCATTGGCCGTGACTCATCCACATGGATGACACAGACAAAGGATCTTCAGAATAATGTATAGGACTACAAGATAAACCCTGAGGGGACTTCACTGACCACATAAGAAACATAAAGTACATGTGTTGGTTTATAAGTCTTGCTCTATCTAGGTCTTAACCATCCAACAGAAAAGTATAAAAATGAAGTATACATCGCGGGGCCATAATATTAAGCTGAGCTGTAAATGGCTATGGTTGACACCTTCTTTGAATAACTCACTATTGTTGTGGAATGCTGGACTGTGTTGGATTGTGTTGTCGAGTTCAAGCACCTAAGTTAGTTGAATGACAGTGGAGTGCCCACCTTTGACAGGTGTAGACAAAGGAAGGGGTATAGAAAGAAAAAATCATGATGTGTGCATATAGACAGTACAGTTGGGATAGATAACGCTGTGCTTCTACATAATCCTATGAGAGGCAAAATTTGCACTGATGGTGGTTGGACAGGATATTATGTTGGCTTCTAGTACTATGGTCATCCATTAGGAAAATAATTATTGAATTTTTGATATAATTCAGGTATAAAAAATAAGTAAACAGCTACACTCTTAATTTACTGATAAAAGACATCTGCTATAATAATGTCTGTTAGTATCATGTATGCACCTTGTATGATACCAAAACAGTATGAAAACAGTTTGCAATGTATTAATTTATCGAATCTGCCTTGTTAAGGTGTCTTAAAACTGTCTGATTGATATTTGTACTTCAATAAAATAAATAAATGAAAAAAAAAGTTTGTATCTCATATTAGTAATCAATCAAAAACACCAGAAGCTGTCCCCTGACTGCATGAGGCTTTTGGGGAGACACCTATACATAAACCATGACACTGCCCCTTTCAGCTCTTTTATTCCTGGTTGAGTTTTTATGTTTGCTGTCCTTTGACACCATACTGATTGGTTGATTGAAAGCATGGAATGACTACATAGTTTTGGGGATAGTGTAGTTATGAAAAATAGTGTGGTAAGTGTTTATATGCTATAACTTTTTGGCTTCGATGCAGTAGATGGGTGAATAAAGGAGTAAATATACTTCTGTTGTGAGTAGAAAGTGCAAGTGTTCCTATTTTCTTTTCTTTTTTTTTTTTTTTTTGAGACAGGGTCTCACTATGCAGTTCAGGCTGGCCTTAAGCTCACTTTGTAGCTCAGGCTGGTCTCGAACTCATAACAATCCTCCTGCCTCAGCCTCCCGAGTGCTGGGATTACAGGCGTGCGCCACCACGCCCGGCTGTTCCTATTTTCTTTTTGCCTCATTTAGCTAGTTACAGTTCACTAAATATGAGTGTGCTTAATACAGTGTCCTCAAAAGTGAGTACTTAAGTGTGGGTAACTGGTTAGTCCTCAGTAGGGTTGGATGGATTAATTGATTGTTAGCCTATGAAATATTCAGACAGTGTAAATGCAGACTACCATTATGATAAAGGCAATGCTTTTTTCAATAAGAAATTCAGCTGGTAGAACTTTCCTGCAAGAGAGGCAGGAGATGAGTTTATTTTTGTCTTTGATTCTGAATACTAATTAGTACTTAAGACATATATAAGCTTAACTTTTTTTAAATACAGTTGTGAAGCATTTGTACGAATAGACTGATTTTAAATTTCTTGCTCCGTTAGGTATGTTGGAAAGCATTTTAAAGCTTGCTCTCTAGTGGTGGTTTTCATTGATAGGAACAAAATTTAGACTTTTTATTTTTGTCAAGGATAAGAGTCAAATGTAAGTTCAATGGAAAAAAAAAATTCATCTCATATTTAAGTCAGGGTGTAGACCCGTGCAGTTAGATACAGTGATTGCTACAAAAGATTTTTTTTTGGGGGGGGGAAATTGAACTCGGAACCTTGCGCTTGCCAGGCAGGCATTTATACTGCTGAGCTATATTCTCAGCCCTAGAGAAGATATTTCTGTCCCTTGTTCTTGTGGATTATCTATCTTGTCTGATCAGTTTCCTCAATATTTCAGTGAAATTAATTTATTTCAGTTACTTTGTTTGAATTTTGTTAGGATCACTTAGAAAAAAGTTTTGTTGTCCACGAACAAAACAAAGGGAGTAGTTTAAAAGTTTTATTTTTAAACTCCATATCTTGCATGTATTTATATGTTTTTAAATACCAAATTGTGCTTTTTTTTTTTTTTTTTTTTTTTAAGATTTCTCAGTCTTGGTTTACCTTCGCAAGGGTTTAGAAACTTTGGTGCATGAGTTCCCTTATCCTAAAGATTGACTTGATTGATTTGAGGAGTGGCCTGAAGTCAGTTTAGGAGAATCTTCTGTGCAGGTGGAGTTAAGAGCCTCCTTCCTAGAGACTAATTTACACTGAACTACACTAAAAGACTATTCACCTCTCAGTTTTTTAAAACTAGCTTCTAATAATCCTTAGTTATAAAAGTAATATATCACAGGTGTCAAATGATATTTTTGTACTTTATCTTAAATTGAACCTTGTTAATACTACATTTACTTTTGAAAATTTTTACTACATTAGACTCAAAAGACCAAAGCCTCAGTGATTAACTGCTCTATAATGAGCTATCAATAATTATTGTTTTCATTAGGTCAGTAACTTACAAGTTTTATGGAGACTAAATATGAATGCCGATCAGTCCATTTTCTGCTGGCGGTATACTCATACTGTTTTTGTAAGTCAGTCATATACCTTCTAATACTTAGTTGCTCTTTCAGAACTGAGATTTTTGAAGTTATATGTGTATGTTATTAAAATACGTTATCCATTCTGATGTTTAATTACTGTTTGCTAAAGCTGCATATTCAATAGTTTCTTTAGGTGAGTTCCTATGCTGTTTTGAAATTCAAAGGGCTATTGTAGGAAGTCCAGTTAGATTTTGAACTGATATTTGGTGCTTACCTGTTTTCTGGCACGTCTCTGACTCTTGTCTCTAATGCTCCAATGCTGTCTCTCTGAGGCACCTCGTATGCTACCTGGATTTGTCTTTCTCTGAAATATATATAATGCTTCCAAAATACTTCTCCTTTGACCAAAATTTTTGTTAGCTGTGGAGTTTCCACTCGGGGGAATAGATTGGTGAGTTGAGAAATGAACAAAGTAATTTACAGCCCTGCCTCATTATGTGCTTATTATGTACCTACCACATGATCATAATAAAACACAGATATATGAACTCCCTTGATACTCAACTCTAAGCCTATTTGCCATTTTCCTCCACAAAGGTATCTGCTTTGTAGAGTTTATCTTTTTCAGAAACCAAATTAGTATCTTTTTAGATTTATTTTTGCATTTGGTACAGTATGTACAGGGTTTCACTATACAGGTCAGACTTGTGTGATTCTCCTGTTTTCAGCCTCCCAAGACGCTGGGATAATCATCATCTCAATGCACCCTGGCGTGGGACCAGCACAGCACACTGGGATCAAATCCTGGTCCCCGCATCTGCCTAAGCAGGTGCTTTAATCCTGGCCCTAACCAAATTAGTATCTTAATAAATTAAAATAAATAAAGTTGGGAGTGAAATGTTAAATACAGAAACCTAATGTTCTACTTAGAACTTATAAGTAGTTGACAAAACCATTTCTGCATCTGGATTTTTTTTTTTATTTTAATTTTAAGTTTTACATTTATTTTATTTTATTAAGAACAAATATCAATGAGACAGTTTCAAATCAAATTAGTAGGACAAGTTCAACAATTAATACATTACACATTGTTTTTGTAGTGGCCTTTTGTTGTACAAGATGTATACATGATTATCTACAAACACTATTAGAGCTAGAGCAGATGCCTCTGTTCAATGAATTAAGAGAATGTAGCTATATACCTATCTTTTTCAGAGCTGAATTATAGTGGATTTTTTTTTAACCATTTCTATTTGAAAAGTTTACTACTGATTAAAGAGTTTTCTGTTACAATAGCTGTAAATACTTGTAAAACTAGGCTACATAGGCTATGAAGAATTCTTTGTAAAAATCTAGTATGTTTTAAAATGTGATAATGCCTTGTTGATAAGGAATCATTGAATGGACAGAATTCAGTGTTTATGGAACTCATGTGTTGGCAGGTACAATTAACACTGCCAGCATGACTCAAACCACCAACTCTCTAATTTATAGTAAATACTCTGTCAAATCAGAGGTAAATCCTAATTTTAGATAATGAATAGAATTAATTGAAGCTTTAATTTACAATACAGTTAAAATAGATGACCATTGATTAGATTATTTTGATTCTCTGTAGTATTTAGTTCAGATGAAGGTACTGAAGTAATATTGAAAGGAGTAGAAGGTAGTATAAACATGTTTAGAACTTTCAGATATGAGAAATTATTTCAGAAATAATAACTAAACATTTTACATTTTGTGTTTGACATTTAGTGATGTGTCATTTATTGAATGGTTACTAACTATATAACTCCGTATTAAATTTTCATTTAATTTTTACAAATAATAGTCTTGTGTGGTTGAAACTCTTCTGAAGAAAATGGATTTATAAGGGCTAAATATATTGATAAAATTTAAAGAGCTAGTAAATTAGATTTGGATGTTTAAAATGGTTCTCCCAGGGCTGGTGGTATAGCTCAGTGGTATAGGACCTGCCCTGCAAGAGCAAGGTTGAGAGTTTGATTCTTGGTACCCCCAAAACACCCCCACCAAAAAAAAATACAGCTACTATGGCCTCTTAAGGTTGCTTTCATTGACCTTTAGATATTATATAAGAAAAAAAGAAAAATGCAGTCATCTTATACTTGTCACCATAGACTTCATGATTATGATTACATTGGATAAGGGAAGATCTGTGATTAATAATGTGCTGGACTCTACCAGTTTAAAATACAAATTCATTATCCAGGAATGTGAATCAATGGTCTTCAAAAGAAGACTTATTTACTTAAGATAGCGAAATAATTTCTCGATGTCTGATGTTCCTTAAAATTAAGGGGTGAGGGTGGTGTAGCTTAGTGAAGAGTCCCATGTTTAGTATGTGCAGAGGCCCTTGGTTTGAGCCCTACTCTCTTCCCCCAAATCTCTGAGACAAATACTTACTCCTATATGCATTGAGCCACAAAAATTGTAGTTACTGGTAGCGTGTACATTAAGGAACTTTGGAGCTGAAGTGATCATAGCATTAGTCTGGTGAAGTCTTGCCATACACAATGTAATAATGAAGCACTGAATTAGGTCAGATGACTGTAGTTCTCAGGTGCCATTAGAGGTATCACTAGAACTTCTATAACCAACCTGTGTCACTTCTAGTGTTTATAGGAGGGAACATGTATAGCACCATCTCCAATAGAATGAGAAATTAAATAATGTCTCTCCTGTGTCATTTTATTTTTAGAGTAGTAAAGATGTTGCTACATTAAAAAATACATATACATATATATATACATATATATATATGTATATATATATGTATATATATAATTTAGCAGGTAGAGGTTTTCATTAACAAATGGTCCTCTCCAACTAACATTTTTACTTTAATATTAAACATTTAATGCAGGCCAGCAAAATAGCTCAGTGGACTAAGCATCTGCTTTGGCAAGCGCAGGGACCAGGGTTCAATTGCAGGTCTCACATGCTACACCAGCCTGCCCCTGGCATGCCCTGAGCCAGTGATTGAGTCCAGATGTGGTAGTGCACATCTGTAATCCCAGTGCTGGGAAAGCTGAAAGTAGAAGGATCACTATGAGTTCGAGCTGCAGAGTAAGACCCTGTACTAAATACGTAAATGGAAAAAAAAAAAAATTAATGCACTGTTGTCTCAATTACTTTTCTCTTGTTGCTGAGACAAAATAATCTGACACCCAGAATTAAGGCAGGAAAGGATTATTTAGCTCACAGTTTATGGAGCTGTTAGTCCATAATCAGCAGGCTCCAAGGTAGAGTGCCACATGGCAGAGGGCAGCAGCTCATGGTAGCAGTAAACAGCAAAGAAGAAGAGCAAAAAGGCAGGAGCAGGAGCAGAAGCAGCAGCAGCAGCAGAGAGCAGGCACTCTCTGTCCCTTATATTGCGTCCAGACCACCTGCAGGTGTAGCACTCACCTATAATCCCAGCACTGGATCATGAATTAATCAAAAACTCTAGAGGCTTGCCCCAGTGACTGCACAGGGCTTTTGGTGGTGGTGGTGGTGGCGAACTATACACAAGCCGTAACAATTTTAGATTAATTTATGTGGTTCTAGTCTTTCTAAATGTATTCTAGAGATCCCTGCTATAATGATATGGTAATTCCATTGAAACATTTCTCTAAAAGGCTTGACTAAATCGTCACAGGTAGGCTTAAATGAGAGTACAACATAATGTGTAAAAGTAGGACTAGAGAAAAAATACTATATGTTAAATAACTTGGGAATAAGGCCCAACTCTATACACAGAATTTATTTGCGTGTCATACATATCTTATACACATGGTCTGAAGGTAATTTTATACAGTATTTTTAGTGTACCTACACTTTGACTATGACAGGTCACTTAAAATGAAGTATGAGACTTTACATTTCTGTCATATTAGTGCTAAAAAAATTACTTACTTTGAATCATTTCAGATTTTGGATTTTCAAATAAGGAATACTTGTACTTCTCTTGCCATATTAATTTTTAAAGATTATATTTATGCTACAGGTACAATTGGCTATCTGCATCCACAAGATTTGCTTTTATGGATTAAAACAATCATAGATTCAAAATATTGGGATGAGTTGCATTTGTACTGCACATATACAGACTTATTTTTCTTATTTTCTAAATAATGCAGTAAGTAGCATGTATGTTATATAGTAACATGGAGCTTATAGTATATTGGGAGAATGCAAATATATGCT
>PVKA01029352.1:0-28397 GCA_004027165.1 Ctenomys sociabilis | reverse complement strand
TGGAGTGCCCACTTTTGACAGGTGTAGACAAAGGAAGGGTTGTAGAAAGAAAAAATCAGGATGTGTGTGTATAGACAGTACAGTTGGGATAGATAACGCTGTGCTTCTACATAATTCTATGAGAGGCAAGATCTGCACTAATGGTGGTTGGACAGGATATTATGTCGGCTTTTAGTGCTATGGTCATCCACTAGGTAAAAAAAAACTGAGAACCCAGACACTAAGGAGAAGAAACCCGAAGCCAGGAAGGCTGCTGGCAGTCCACTGGTGAAGAGGGCTGGGTGAAGGTCAAAAAGCCCAAGAAGGGGCAGCGCCCTGCAGCCGGAATCCTGCCCTGGTGAGAGGACTGCCGGGTCCTCCTGGTCTGCTGTGGATCCCAGAGAAGCTTTGTACAAGAAAAGTACACAGCTGCTAAATCAAAGGTTGAGGAGAAAAAGAAGGAAGAAATTCTTGCCATGATCACAGAACCAGTCGGTGGGGACAGGAATGGAGTTACCCAGGTGGTTAAGCTTTGAAAAATGCCTAGATACTACCCCACTGAGGATGTGCCCTGAAAGCTCTTGGGCAACAGCAAGAAACTCTTCAGTCAGCATGTGAGGAAACTGAGCCAGCATCACCCCCGGCACCATCTTGGTCATCCTCAATGGGAATCACAGAGGCAAGAGTGGTCTTTCTGAAGCAGTGGCCAGTGGCTCTCTACTTGTGACTGGGCCTCGTGGCCTTAATCGTGTTCCTCTACAAAGAACACACCAGAAATCTGCCATTGCCACCTTCACAAAAATTGATAACAGCAAAGTGAAAAATCCCCAAACACCTCACTGATGCGGAAACCCAGGCACCAGGAAGGTGAGATCTTCAACACCGAGAAAGAGAGACACCAGATTTCAGAGTGGCACAAGGTTGATCTGAAAGCGGTGGACTCACAGATTTTAGTAAAAATCAAAGCTGCTCCTCAGCTCCGGGGCTAACTGTGATCTGTTTTTGCTCTGACAAATGGAATTTATCTTCATAAATAATTCTTAAGAACCTAATTAAATAACTGATACATTAAAAAAAAAAATAACCTTGGAACCAATAAACATAATTACTGTGCCAGCAAAAGAAAAAACCCTGGGTTTCATTCCATTTTTCCTCTACCTTTTACTTGTTGCTGAAATAAAATATCTGACACCCAAAGCTGAACGTGGTCCATAGTTGGTAGAGGTTTTACTTTGCTGGCTCCAGGCAAGGTGGCATGGAGGAGGGGCATTACAGAGAGGAATTGTTCATAGTAAGCAGGAGGCACTGTCTCAGTTATTTCTCACTCGTTGCTGGGACAAAATACCCGACACCCAAAATGAAGGAAGGAAAGGTTTATTTAGCTCACAATGACTGGAAGTTTCAGTCCATACTCAGCTGGCTCCAAGGCAGAGCGGCACAGGCAGAGGGCAGCAGCTCATGGCAGAGGAAAACAGCAAAGAGCAACCGGAGGACGGCCTTGCTCCCTTCCTTCCACGCTGTGAAGACTAGAGCTCCTCCAAGCAAGCAGTTCCCCGTCTTTCCTCAGTTCCCTTCTATAGTCCTTAAGTGCTGAGTCACTCTCGGGTGGGCCTTACATTTCCTAGCAGGGCCTCACATGCCCTCGGAAGGGGCCTCTTCTTCCTGCGGTGTGGAATTGCTGACCAGATTTAGTTAAACTTTTAACTTCTCAAGTTGACAACATGTGTCAACCACTACAGGCATCGGAGCAGCGGTCCTGCCTTCCTCCTGTCCTTTGTTTGATCCACACTGCTCACCCTTTGGGTGGCACCACCCACGCTTAGACTGGGTCTTCACATCACCCAGAACTGCCAAACGAAGCAGTGGACTGCTGTAGCAGCCACACACCTTAATACCAGCATCACACACACACACAGACACACACACAGACACACACACACACACACACACACACAGAGTTCCAGCATCAAATACCCTAGATCCAGCCACCCCTGAAAAACCCACACAAAACTGCGTGGGGACATCTGTGACACCGCTGGGTCACATATACAGAAAGTAAAACACGTCTAAAAACAAAAGCTCTGTAGTTAAAAGAACTCGAACTTTCACAAACTAGATTTGTTAATTATCTTTCTTAGACTATTACATTATTGGATTTGTTTTGCCCATTTTACTTTTATGCTTCATTGTAAAACCCTGCATATGTATTTGTTAATCTTTCTCAGAAATATGACTTCAGATGGACAAGCTAGTATTTGTTTTTCTTCTTTTTTGAGATAGTCTCACTTTGCAGTTCAGATTAAACTCACTTTGTAGTTCAGGCTCACTTTGTAGCCCAGCCTGGCTTAAATTTGCAATGATCCTCCTGCCTCAGATTCCTGCTCAAATAGTATTTTGAGATGATAGACGATCCTTATGAAACAGATAAGATATGCCAACACTATTTGTATCAAAAAATCACCATGGTTAGTATTAGAACCCCGTTATGGGTTGTGTCTAGGGGTCCGGCCAAAGCCTCCTGCAGTCTTGGGGCAGCTTCTGGAGTCTGTGATTGATTGCTGTGAGTGTGGATGCTGCACGCACCCTGGGGCAGGTCATCTGCATCACAGTGAAAGGAGGGGCAGAGAGGCTGGCTGGGGCCTGCCCTACTGCACTCCCTTTGCTTCTCTGCTCTTTGCTACCTCCATCCCATGTAAGGTTGCTCTCTGCCATGTGCCACTCTGCCTTGGAGCCCACTGAGTATGGACTGAAACCTCCACTAACTGTGAGCTAAATAAAGCTTTCCTCCCTTCATTTTGGGTGTTGAGTGTTTCTCCCAGCAATGAGACAAGAGTTGCTGAGACAAACCCATTGCTCCTGCTTCCAGGACTGGTGTTAACTGAATCTTCGGGAGTTCAGCAACTGAGCACTAGGGGCAAAACTTTAAAAGTGGGCTGCGGAGGAAGCCGATATTTTAGCCTTAGCCTCCAAGGTCAGCCAGCACCCAGCACGCTGCAACCCCCTCTGCAGAGGCCCTGTAACTCTGGGAGTCATCCAGTCCCCTGAGCAAGGAGGGACTGTGGACTCCAGAAGATCCAAGTGCATTCCACAGAAGGAGGGACTGGGGTAGAATAAATAAAAACTAGTAGAAAAGAGACAAAGAAATCAAGAATTTTAAAAATTGGACTTTTGGGGCCGGGGAGATGGCTCAGTGGAAGCACATCCCTGGCAAGTGCAAGGGTCTGAGTTCAATCCCCAGTTCTGCGATAAATAAATAAATAAATAAATAAATAAATGAAAATTGGACTTTTAAGGAAAACTTCAGCTTCAAGACACTCAAGTCTTTTTCCTTTCCAGCAAACTAGCTTTAAAAATTCCTGAAGGTCTTTAGACCAAAAGCCTGCTAGTCAGGGCTCTTGGCCAGTGCTTTTCACTTGTAAGCTGCACCTACTCATCAGCCTCAGGAAGCAGCTGGCAGGCAGCATAGCTGAACTTCCAGTGCCTGTAGATTGCACTGTGGCCTGACGGTGATGCCACGGGACATGATGAACCATCTTGAGACCCCCTTAAATGCTTCTTATTTCTGTGAGCACCCACACTCCCATCTTGAGTGCATCCTAAAAACCTAGTACACCCTACGTCTTTTTTACTGACGCATACTGAAAATTCCTTATCCATGACAAAAGTCACTGAACCTTAAACTCATTCTTAAACAGAAAGGGTACAATGGATTCCTTATTACAGCATCAGGAGCCTCTCAGACCCCGCCCAGTGGCAGCACAATGTAAAGGGGGTGCTGTAAGACCATCCCCCTATGACTCCACTGGAGAAAGGGGCGTCTAGTGGTCGATTGTATCAATTTGAGAAGTTTAGAAGCTTGACCAAGTTGGCCTAGCAATTCTCCACCCTAGGCTGACAGCCTCCAAGGAAAAGGGGACTCAGGAAGGGCGGGCTGACTTCTCTTCTTAGAGGAGCACCCGTCTTCACCTCCAGCTTGGACCTCATCTCCTGGCTTCCAGCGCGGGACATCCAGCTTGTACTTTGGATCCTTCAGCCTCCAGGTGTAGACTCTTCAGATCCAACGGCCTCCTGATAAGACTTGCACAGACACTGCAGCGAACCCAGACTCTGGACTGAGCCCTTCATTCTCCAGTGAGCAGACGCCACCCTCCCATGCTTCCTCATCTGACTCTGTGGGTGAACATCGTAAGCCAGTCTTGTAATTTCTTATAGGTTTGTGGATCTTGTGTGACATCTCTTTCTCTAGTAAGATATTGACTGATACAGAGAGAAACTGAGGTAGCCCTAAAAGCTCTTTATAGAACCCAAGAGTACTTCAGAGGAAACTTGACTGACCTTAATGAGATTTTATTTATTTATTTATTTATTTATTTATTTATTTATTTATTTATTTATTTTGAGGTACCAGGGATTGAACTCAGGACCCTGCACTTGCCAGGCAAACGCTTATTGTACTGAGCTATCTCCCTAGCCCTATGAGATTGATTTTAGTTACCTACTGAGTTTTAAACACCTGAAAGGAATGTATAACCAGAGAGCAAAATAGTTAATATAAGATAAGCATTATCCTTAAGATTAAATAAAAGATAAAGATCTCTCGGGCATGGATAAACGCAGAACAGAAATAAAGGACAAACATCTGGGCCTTTCATCTGTTACTTCGCAAAAAGCATGATTTCTCTTTCTTTTCTTTTTTTTTTTTTTTTTTAGCGGAACCAGGGATTGAACTCAGGCCCTTGTGCTTGCCAGGAAAGCACTTATTCCACTGAGCCATCTCCCCAGCCCCTTCTCTTTCTTTTCAATCAACATTAAGAGCTCTTAATTGGACCTGCAAAGGTCCAATATGTAACTGAAAACAAAATTCCTACTTTGTTTTTATATTCTTTCTCTTTTTTTGCCTTTTTTAAAATTTAGGACAAGGTGTGCAGGGTCTCACTGCGCAGATTTGACTCATAGTGATTCTCCTATTTACAGCCTCCCAAGTGCTGGGATTGCAGGTGAGTTCCACTACGCCCAGTCTCAGTTGCCATCTGACCCTCCCTGGGGGAGGGTCCAGCACAGCAGGCGGGGGAAGGATCAAATTCCTTGTGTCTGCCTAAGCAGATGCTTTAATCCTCTGAGCTATTTGGTCAGCCCTTCATTTTTATGTTCTTTATTTCCTTCAACTTTTTCAATAAGTATGCTAACCATTTTTTAAGTTGACAAAACAAGGGCTGGCCAGACAGCTCAGTGGACTAAAGCACCGCTTAGGCAAGTGCAGGGACCAGTGTTTGATCCCTGGTGTGCTCTCCTGGCCCTGCCCCTGGGCCCAGCTCAGATGGTGACCAAGACTGGGTGTGGTGGTACGCACCTGTAATCCCAGTGTACAGGAGGCTGAAAACAGGAGGATCACTATGAGTCTGATCTGTGTAGTAAGACTCTGTAGACTCTTTACTAAAATACATAAAAAATAAAATAAAATAAAGTTGACAAAACAAAGTTTATTAGCCCTGAAATGTTTAGGAACACTTGGATCATGTGTGTGTTTGAAAAGAAGAGTAATAATACCAGCGGTGTGGTGCTAGCTCTATCATGCCCTTCAAGATAGAGGACTCCAGGGTAAGAATAGCTCACATGATTTTCACAATTCAGAAGGACATCCATTTACTAGCTCTAATACAGCCAGTCCTAAACCTTTCCTCCTTTTAGTAGTACCTAAGAACTTCAGCCTTTGTTCTGACAAGGTAGTTACTTGGTTCCACACCCCCTCCCCCAAAAAACTTCCTCAAAGAAAGATAAATCTTCCATAAAAAGAATCTCCCTCCAGCATTTCCAGAGCTTCAAAGCCAGAACTGACATAATGATCAATGGACTCCCGGCTCACCTCAGCAACCCATAATGCTCTGAGTCTCCTTGTCGGAGTGTGTTCCAACGGCTACTTCCTAAGTAGGAGTCCCTTCCCTATCTTCTCGTTCACATTCCAATTACAACTTTTTCTTTACATATGTGTGCTTCTTAAAATTTCTATTTGTACTGAAAACAAATAAGAAATTACAAAATAAGGTAGAAGGCTTGAATTTAAGTTACATTGGCTGCCTGGAAAGATAGCTTGTGGTCTGCACACCTGCCCTGCAAGTGCAATGACCAGGGTTCCATCCCCAGTCATGCATGCTGTGCCAGCTCTGGAACCCTAGGCACACTACTGAAACCTGGCGTAGTGGTGCATGCCTGTAGTCTTAGCACTGGGGAGGCTGAGACAGGAAGATCACTGTGAGTCTGAGCTGCATAGAGAGACCCTGAACCAAATAAAGAAATACGAGCTAAAAAAAATTCATACCCCCAAATTTAAAGACCTAATCCAAAATTGGGCATTTAAAAGAACTGACCTTTCTCAGATGAAGTACAAACAGCAAATAAATATACAAAAAAAGTTCAATATCACTTGTCATTTGAGAAATGAAAATTAAAACAACACTGTGATTCCATTTCACTCCAGAAAGAATGGTTATCATCAAGAAAAAAAAATGCTGGCAAGGCTGTAGCAATAAATAAAGAATGCTTCTCCACTGTTGGTGGAGATGTAAATTGGTACATGCAATATGCAAGTCAGTATGGACATTGCTCAACAGAGCACAACTAGCAGCTCCATTTCACCCAGCTGCTCTTCTCCTAGATATCTTCCTGAAAGAATAGCATCATTCCACAGCAATATATGAAAACCCATGTTTATAGCAGCACAATTTATAATAGCTAAATCTTGGAAACAGCCCACATGTCCTTCAATGCAGAAATCAATAAAGAAAATACCGTTTATATATAATGGAGTACTACGCTGTAATACAGAAGGGTAAATTTAAGATATTTTTAGGTAAATGGACGTACCTCAAGACCCTGATTTTAAACTGAACTAAACTGGGCAAATGGATTAAATATCACGGTTTCACTTGTGTGAGAAACCCAAAGGGTAAATAAGGACCAAAACAGAGGATAGACTGGGGACTAGGGAGAAAAATGTTCAAATAGGAAGGGAAATGGGGGAAGGGAAGGGAAGAATAGAGATTTTTTTTTTTTAATGTAAGGGGAAAAAAAAACAACCCAGAAACCAAGCTTTTGCAAATGAGGACTGGGAGCAGGGCTCAAGGCAGGGCAAGCGCAGACACTGGACTCCTATGGTGCCGACAGAAGGAAGCCTGGCTGCTGCTCCAGCTGCAGCAGACCTGGGCATCCCATCCTGCACGTCCTGCTGGCTTTAGGAGGGTGCAGAAGGCAAGAGCTGTGGGGACAGGCGGATTTTAGGAGGATTGAATATCCTAAAAAATATTTTAAAATCCTCCAGAGTTTAGGAGGACTGGGAGGTCAGGCAGTGCGCCAGGGGGCAGCGCATGAAGCTGTGGCTGTGAAGCCAAAGGTGCAGCAAGATCCAGAAGTCTGCAGAAGCCAGAAACGTGAATAGTCTGAGGATAGAAGGAGCAGAGCCAGACCTAGAGAAAAGCCATAGAAGCCACAACCATCAGCAGAGCTGTTCTTTGGAGTTACAGCTTGCCTCAGATGCTGCATGAGAAACTGCAGGACTTACTGTCTGCCCTGCTGGATTTTGCACTTGCTCGGTCCCGTTCCTTTGTATCCCCATTCATAACTTTTGGAATGGGAATGTCTGCCTTATGCCATTGAACGTTGGAAGCGATTAACTTTCTCTTCATTTTAACAGGGGCTTGCAGCTAAGAATTTGGCTTAAATCTCAGAGGACTTGGACTTTAAAGTAGTGATGGCAACTCTTAGAGATGGCTTAAATGCTTTCTTGCATACAGGGGTATGCATGAGTTCCTGGGGGCCAGGGGTGGAAGGCTATGGCTTGTGTCTAGATGCTCCCCCAAGCCTCATCCAGTCACAGATAAGGATTTTTCAGAGGTGGCTGGATCCAGAGGGTGTGACACTGGAATTTTCATGCTACAATACTAGGCTCAAGGGCACTGGGATTAAAGGTGTGAGTGCTACCCACTCTGAGTGTCCTGGATGAAAGGGGCAAAAAGACACTGTTAAGGTCCCTTGCATTTGCTGTGTTTTGGTTGCCACGAACCAGTTGCCCCAGCCAATGCCCCTCTGCCAACCCACCCTGCCTTGGGGCCAGCCACCTATGGACTGAAATCTCTATGAACTATATGCCAAACAAAGCTTTCTTCTCTTAACTTTGGGTGTTGTACATTTTGTTTCAGTAACGAGAAGAGTAACTAAGACACTACTAGTGCCTGTCCTTATGTACTTGAGGTGTTATACACAGGCAGACTGGCAAGCACCTGTCTCCCGCAGCCACTGCGTGACTCTGTCTTTTGGTTTTCTTCAGCTGCCCTTTCCTCTCTGAATACTGGGCAAACTGAAAGCTTCAAAGAACCAGCACTCTGCCACAGCAGTCTTCACAAAATTCGATCAGAGTGGATGAATAAATATTTGAACTTGTTTGTTCCCTAAGATGGCCTACTTGAAGAAAAGAGCCCCAGTACTACCTACCTAGTGAATTTCACAGAAAAATTTGCTCGACAGTCTCCTGCCATAGGTCAACCTCTCCCCCATACTGTTTACTAGGATTATCTGTAGTAATCCTATGAACTAAGTGTCTTCATTTTTTCTAATAGCTGAAAACTATATGAAAACCAGAATTCAATAGATATTTTGATTGACTGTCCTACAACAAATCATTTTGCAGGTATTTCACTTGCATTCAGAAGGGCTGGTTTCCATTACGAAACGAAAAAGTTAAAAAAAAAAAAAAAAAGTCAAAGTAAATACCAGAATTGCTATGGCCATCTATGTAGTTCTTAATAAAAGAAGTACCAAACTGAAAAAAAAATCAGAGGAAGAGGGGAAACATATCAACTTGGGAATAGATCTACCCTGAAAACTGGAGAAACTGCCGTTTCAAAAGAAACGACTATATCCTAAATGTCCCCCTTAGCAGAAAGAACGGATGAACGTCAGACTAGATAATTTAGACAAACTCCCCTCCGCCAGCTGTACATGTCCCTAGCCCTCATCAAAGATGGCGCGGTCGCCGTCCTCCCCCGTAGCGCGCAGGCCTGGCGCCCTCCACACTTCCGCGGGCCCGACAGGAGGCGGGCCCGGGACCCGGAAGCACCCGGGCGCGCGGTCTGGGAATATTTTTTCCCAACTGGGCGCTCGGAGGGCTGAGCCGTCCTCTCCCGCAACCTGGGCGGTGGCCCGTCGGGGGCCGCGGTTGCCCCGGCCATGCCCACGGCCGCCGCCCCCATCATCAGCTCGGTGCAGAAGCTGGTTCTGTACGAGACCAGAGCCGTGAGTACCCGCGCCGCTGGAGGGCGGGGGGGCGGCCGTCTTGGCCCCCGGCCTCTCGGCTCCCGGCCGCCCCGCCCCGCCCCTCGGGTGTGAACGCGGAACCCTCGCGGGGACCGTGAGGGTCCCGGGTTCGTTTCAGCTTTCAGAGAGTCTGTCCCCGTGCCAGAGTGCACTGCCTACAAGGGGTGCATGGAAAAGCTTGACCGGTAGCGGCTGTCTTGTTTTCCATGGTTACCGTCGCTGTGGTTAGTGTTGATCACGTGCACTTTTACTGCTGGGATGTTTTCGTTTTCACTTTTCCTTAAAGACAATCTTTCACTTGTCAGTTAGTTTGGATAGCATCGATCCGATTCGTTTGACTTTTGCAACACAACATTGAATTACGTTTTTAAAATTTACTACTTCAAATGACCCGTGTGAATAAAAGAGAAGGAACAGATCGGTTATTGTGATTAGGTTACCAGGTTCCCAGCTCAGGGAACAGTGTTCATAGAACTTCATATATTTGTCATTTCTGTGGCTGGAAAGCAGGCTTGATACCTGTAACGTTTCTAAGGTAGGGTACCCCAGCGACAGTAGGGTCTGGGGGTGAAGTTGCGCTCCTCAGACTTAGAATACTGCCCGTGTGCAGCTCTGCTGTGCTCTGCACACTGTCTAGTGAAGCAGCTCCCGGGAAGTGTGGGCCGTCTGCGCTAGAGGCAAAGAAGCCCTCATCCTGACATGTTCTGTTGTAACGCACCTAACAGAGTGTCTCCTTCAGGTCATGAGTGTAGTGGAATCCTTGATTCTAAATTCATTTTTTTTTTTAATGTCTTTTTGAGACAGGGTCTCACTATGCAGTTCAGGCTGGCCTTAAGCTCACTTTGTAGCTCAGGCTGGTCTCAAGCTCACAACAATCCTCCTGCTTCAGCCTCCCGAGTGCTGGGATTACAGGCATGCATCACTACGCCCGGCCTACCTAAATTAATTTAGCTGATACCTTCATTTGATTAGATCCAGACCAGAAAATGAAGTTATCCAACATACTGTACCCACAGGTGGACTGATTGAGATGTGAAGTGCCCTTTCTAAAGCACAATTCAGCAACATAGAGGTTTTCTGCTGAGATGCAGGGATCCTTCTTCTGAGGAGAGTTTACCCAGAATCTTAGTTTGCCATCCAAAGCCATGTATGATTTGTCTTCAGCTTGTCTGCCTAGTCTAGTATCTAATGTCATATCAATTCAGCCAGCATTAAGGGCCAAGTATCTGCCTTTTTGTGCCTCGTACTACACTAAAGTGGTATTGCCTTCTCCCTCTCTCTCTCTTTTCCTTTCTTTCTTTCTTTTGGCTGAACCAGGGATTGAACTCAGGCTCTTGTATTTATCTACTGTTCTCACTTCTTATCAAGCCCCACCCCTTCTTTTCCTGTCAAAATCTTGCTGACTCTCACAGCCCAAATCTGGTACCTGCATCACCAACAGTAGGCTGTTAGTTGATGCTAATTAAGGGAGGTTAATACAAAGAGAGGTATGTTCCACAACTCAGCGATACCTCCCAGGCCCGTGGATTGGAAGCGAACTCTGGACAACTGCGATATAAAAAGTTCACCGGAAGGCTGCCCAGCAGCCATTGTGTACAATCACTAAGGAATCCCGCAGCCTCTGGGAAAGTAGGAACAACATGGCAGGTTTGAGAGCCTTTTTAGAATGCTGCTGCAGGCTTAGCTAGGTGCTGAGAGGAAGTGCTACAGGCTCAGCTAGGACTGATCTCTGCCCCTGGTGGACAGTCAGCGCTGTCCCACAGTGGAAATGAAAAAGGTTAGGAATCTAAGAAATAATCTGCAGTGGTTTATAATAATAACAGTAGCACAGGTTCTGTTCAAAGTTCTCTAAATAATTTTATTATTTAACCCTCATAAAACCACCAAGGGCTTAATAATATTACTGCTGCTGTTATCATTAATTAAGAAAAATATGTGACGAAGAGAGTTTAGGGTATTGCTGAAGTGTGGTTCTGTGACTTGGTGCCAGGAATAACTTGTGACTGGACTGAGGCACGTTACATGTAGATGCTAAGATTAAATGACTGAGACTTAATTTGACAGTGTTTTTTTTTCCCCCCATGAATCTGATTATTTAGAAAATTTGGCTTGGCTTCGATTTTCTTTCCTTTTTGTTTTATTATGCTGCCCTTTGGCTCCAGAGACCCTGCTCCAGCCTGTGTCTGCCCTGTTGCCCCAGTTTAAGCCCACCCAGCAATGTAATGAGGAGTGGCCCACAGAATTTACTGATGTGATCTTGCATGAAATGGTAGTTTGTCTGAGGTGGTTTCCAGTTTACAAGAAACTGTGCTTAAAAAGTGGTGCCCTACAGTCTTAACATCACAAGAAATGACCTTTTTATAACAAGGAATGACCATACAGGGTGAACAGAACTGGAGCTGTATGTGTCTGTGTGTACTGAAAGTTTCTAGGATAATCTTAGTCTTTCAGCTCAAAATGCTTAGCTTGCATATATGTAGCTGTTTACCTTTATTACCTGCCTCATTCTCAAAAGGTCTGCTGCAGTTACTTTTCTCATTGCTGGGACAATATGCCTGACACAAAATCAAAGAAGGAAAGGTTTATTTAGCTCACAGTTAGTGGAGGTTTCAGTCCATACTCGCCTGGCTGTAAGGCAGAGCGGCACACAATGAGGGCAGCAGCTCATGGTGGAGGAAAACAGCAAAGAGCAGTGGGAGGAGCAACAGCTGTGGCAGCTAGCAAGCCTTTCTCCCTGCCTTATATTGTATTCAGGCTACCTGCCCCAGAGCAGGGTGTAGCACTCACACCCATAATCTCAGCATTAGATTATGAATTAACCACAAACTCTACAAGTCTCTCCATGACTGCATGAGGCTTTGGGGGACACCTAGATACAAAGCGTATAACAAGATCTAAACATACTTTCCGGGCTCTTATGAGGAATGTGTTTTAGCCTTGACCTGTGTAACTGGAGAGCAAGAGTGAACAATATGGGTGTTCTAGTTACTCTTCTGTCATGGCTGGGACAAATACCCGACACTCAAATGAGGGAAGGAAAGATTTCTTTAGCTCACAGTTACTGGAGGTTTCAAGACACTAGAGGAGAGGCTGGGGTGCTACCCCCGACCAGGACGACCCTGCCACACCTCTCAGAAAGCACAGGCTAAAAAAAAAAAAAAAGAAAGCACAGGCTCTCCAATTTAAGGGTTCATGCCTCTCTGGCCCCGCCCCTCAGGCCCCACCCTCGTCCTCTGCCCCGCCCCTCAAGCCACTCATTGCTCCTCCAGCCACACCTGCTTCATAACTTACATGAGGCTTTAGGGGGACAATTAGATACAAACCATAACAATGGGGGTAGTTGACTGAGGAGTTGGAACAGAGAATGAAAATACTGTATGTAAACAGAAAGAAAGTGAACAGTGGTTTAGAATCTGTTGTTAGAAGTGATAAAGTCTCACATTTGTACAGAGTACTTAAGGTCCCCAGTCACTAAAGTTCTGAAGGTCTAGCTGACGGATGGGACATCTCTTGACTATGTGGCTCACTTCTTCTGGGCGAAGTAACTGTGACCAGTTCTTGGGATTGGCTGGCTGAGGGAGTGGCAGGTCTGCACAGTTAGACCATGAGAGCTGACTTAAAGGCAGTCTTTTAACAAATACACTTAATCTGGAATTTCAACTGAAGTGTAACATTAATTGAAGCTGCTGTATGACCTGAAATTGAAATTACTTTCCCTTGCATAAGGCTGCTTTTCCTCTCTGATAAAAGGAGCAATGATAGTAGACACTGAGCAGCTGGGTGTGGAATTTCAGAAGCACATTTGTCTTTATACCAAGTCACTGCAGTCAAAGCTGCAAGCTTTTTTTTGAGGCAAGGTCTCCTTCTGTAGACCAGATCGGCCTTGAACTTGCTTATGTAGCCCAGGCTGGCCTAGAACTTGGAGTGTTTCTCCTGGCTCAGCCTCCTGCATGCTGGGATTGCAGGTGTGTGTCTCCCTGCCCTGCTTTAAGCTTTTCTTAAATGATGACTCTTAACTTTCAGATGCTAGCCAGCTCAGTTCGTGTTCTGTCTTATGTGTTTTTTAACAGAGGTCTTCTCTGCTGCTCGATGCAGTGGTTTTCAGTGTCCTGATTGTCCATCTGACCTCCTCCAAAACTGTATCCCCAGCGTATCTACAAAAGCAGACATTTTCCCACGGTGTTAGGGCTTCATGCGTATTGTTTGCATGATGTGCGTACACAGGCTCTGCACGCCTGCATGGGAAGCTTGTGTTCTTCACTCATTGCTGTTTCCTCTCTGCTGCTCTTGAGTGTGTATCTTTTTCACCTTTAACATATGCACTGCGGTCCATTTACTGCTTCAGACGTTGCCAGTACTTGATGACCTCTCTGTCCTATAATCCAATTTTTACTGTGAGTGTGTAATTTTAACCCCAACTTTCCCCAATATGTAAATCTCTGCTGAGCACCTCCACACAGTTTAGGGGCTTGCTGAGACAGTTTGAGACTGGGCATGGGGGTGCACACCTGTAATCCCAGCTCTTGGGAGGCTGTAAACAGGCAGATCATTATGAGTCTGATCTAGTAGTGAGACCCTGTGCACCCTGTAGACCCTTCCCTAAAATACAGGAAAAAAAAAACCTGAAATGAATTTCCATCTGGATTTTAAAGGCATTATGTCCCTGTCTTCTGCCATCCTCTGTTGCTCCTGAGAATTTCTGATTATTATTCTGGTTATTCTGTTCTTGATCTTTAGTTCAAAGCCTGTTGCTTCCCTCTAGAAACCCCCGCTATCTTTTGTGCTGTATCATTCTTGTCTTCTCTTGGTGCTCCAGAAGTATCAGGTGCCACGAATTTCCATGCCTTTTGGGAGCTCTGTGGCACACAGTGGACTGCTGCTTGAGGTCTCCACTGCCGCTGTAGGATTCAGCCCTCGTGGTGCCCTTCAGTTTCAAGTTGTTGGTATTATCATTAGGAATTGTTCTGATACTGTCTCCCTCACTGCTCCCTTGCCTTTGAGGATCATAACAAACGAACAAGAACGCCTTACCCGAGATGGGGAACATGTGTAGAGGAGGAGTGTTCACTGTTTTGTCTGTATTCTAAGCCTGTCCTGGTGCCCGGTAGTCAGCTGTGCCGTGGCTCTTGCCCTTGCTTGTCATCAGGACAGCGACCACTGTTAGGCCACTCCCGCGCACCCACACATCCCTGCCTTTGCCGTCCTTGAGTCTTGAGCAGGGTTCTGGGGGTGCTGTGCCTGCTCCATCTGGGAGTCTCCTCGCTCTCCCCTTCTTGGCCTTCCCTCGGCGTCTCAGAAGGCTTCTTTTCTGCATCAGGCTTCTAGATAATAGTAGTAGTGTCTTGGTAGATGAGTTGTAATCACTTCCTCCATTAATCTTGTTCCTCCAACACACACAGCTAGCTTCTTCCTTTTTCCAGTGTTTTCTGTTGCTGTGTCCTCTCCTGGAAGCTGTTTTTCTTTTTCTTTTTTTGGCAGAACTGGGGATTGAACTCAGGGCCTTGCACTTGCCAGGGAATGCATATTCCACTGAGCCATCTCTCCGGCCCCCTACAAATAGTTCTTTGTTTTAGTAGTAGCTGTGGGTTGGGTGTGAGGCAGAGGGAAGAGCTGATACCTCACAGGGTAATGTTACCATTTGTGTGTAGATGTAGCCCCGCAAAGCCCCCGTCATGGGCTTTTTAGAGGTGGCTGAATCTGGAGTGTGTGATGCTGGGATTAAGGATATGCAATTAGAAGATCATTCCGGGCTGGCAAGATAACTCAGCGGTCTAAAGCGCCTGCTTAGGCAAGCTCTCAGGCACCGTGGTTCGATCCCCAGCACCACAGGCCAGCCCCTCCCCGAGGGCGGGCTGAGCTGACACCCCCCCCCCCCCGCAAAAAAAAAAAAGAGTCTGTGATGAGTAGCGAGACACTGTAATAAATAAATTTTACGCAAAGATCATTCCGCTGAGCGGTTTGGCACAGTTCTGGCCGGGACTCGGGTGTGAGCGCCACACCACCCAAGGGCAGGTAGCGGCTTACAGTGTAAGGGGCAGAGGCAGCTGGTCTCCTCCCACCTGGCATACTTTTGCTGTATTGCTGTCTTCAGAGCCGTGAACTGCTGCCCTCTGCCATGCCGCCCGGCCTCGGAGCCAGCCAGTTACGGACTGTGAAACCTCTAGAAACTGCAGCTACGTGAACCATCCTCCTTTAATTTTAAAGTAGGGTATTTGTCTTAAGCAAAGAGAGCAAAGTGACTGGACAGGTGGACTGATCTTTTGCCCTGTCGCCCTGTCCTTCGAGCGCCCGCCAATACTTGGAGTTCTGTTACAGCATGACCCTGATTTAGTTCACTCGCTATTTCTAAGCTGCTTTATCTCCCCTCCATTATAACTGTGGTGCCGTGTGTCTGAGCTGCAGGTGAGGGGTCGAAGTTTTGGTCTGCTTTCCTGTGGGGACTAGATGGACTGTGATCTCAGCCTAGTCGCGCTCTTCAGTACCTACAAGTGTGTTAGAGCTTCCACGAGCCTCCGAAGTGGATCGGTTGTGAGGTCGTCGTCGTGCAGCGCTACAGAATACGCAACACGCAACAGGCAACGTTAAGTACTATCGTTCTAGGGGACCACCATCGTGCATGGGGTCCGCCAGCGACCAGTGTCATTGTGCTGCACCCGACTGTATAGGTAGTAAAAGCACATCTGTTCCTGCAGAGTGAGAGCTACACGAGTAAAAGCATGTGTGCACATTCTGATGTGCAGCAAAATCTTAAAATTTCACTCATTCTTGAAGTCTCAGCTCTGGTCCTGACCCTTGGGCATTTCCCACGTCCCTAGTAACCCCCATTTATCTTCTCTGTCCTTATTCCCCAAGGCCCACACCCTTGTTATCAATTGCTTTGTGTATAGCACACTAGAGGGGGACACTAGCAGGGACCACTAGGCTGGCGGAAAGGTACCTGGTGCAGGCGGGCGGAAAACCACAGACTTTCTGTAGGGGACAAAGAAAAGCATGTGTGCCCCTTTCACAGGCACGGAGAGAGGTCAGGTGCGGTGGTGTTATTGAACACCTGTGGCCAGAGCTCTCTGGTGGTCTTCCACTCAAGGGCAGAGTCCCTGAAGCATTCCGTGTAAAATTTCAGGTGACCCCTGATGTCCCAGAAACTGAAGAATTCCTTGTCCTCTCTTATCTCCATTTGACACCATGTGCCTGCCTATCTGTGACAGCTTAAGTGCTGAGCTAAGTTCCCTGCTGAGGTCCTACTGCTGGCAAGCAGGCTGGGGGCTAGGGGGCAGGTCCAGTCAACGCCTTACATGTACCATATATAACCAGTGTCAGTTGATTGTGGCAGTGTCATCTCAATTTTAAGGCACATATTTACAGCAAAATATCTTTAAATTATTTTTGTTACAGGAATTTTACCTCTTGAAAATAACTTAAAATAGTTCGTTTGCAGGCTGGGGCTGTTGCTGAGCATATGTGCTTCCCATGTAGGAGAAGCTCTGGGTTTGAATCCAGCATCCCCAAAATACCTCATCTAGTTTTTCTTAAAGGAGGTCTTAATTAAATATAATAATTATTTTCTTGCATTTATTTTCTTGCATTTTTACATTTCTTTCTCATTATTCATTTAAGAAGACTAATGTTACTGTGTTCAAGTACAACACGAGGGCCATCGTGATAGCTCAGCCGACTGAGCACCTGCTTAGGCAAGTGCAGGGACCGGGGTTCAATCCCTGGCACCATGTGCTGTGCTGGCCTTCCCTCAGGCGCTCTGAGCTGGCCTGAGCCCTTGCGTGGTGGTGCACCCTGCAGTCCCAGCACTGGGATGGCCGAGAACAGGAGGACCCTCCTGTTCCTACAGTCCAAGCTGCATAATGAGACCCTGTACCAAATGCATTTAAAAAAGTATAAGGCTTGAAGGAAGTAGTCTTGGAAAGAAAGCTGTTATTTCCTGTAGCTTATCTGTAAATGGTCATAAGAATGTTCAACCATTTGAAATGTTTTAGAGCACTTTGTAGTGAACTTTTTATAGTTAAAAGTCATTTTCATACTTCTCAATTGTTTGAAGATTTATCTGAAGAGCTGTCAATTTTTAATAACTGTAGGTGTTTAAGCTTCCTAACTGTGTTTTCAGCTTTCTTATTCTTACCAGGGCAGTTTTCTTCCTAGCAAAGCTTGAATAGTGGTCTCCAGTCAATTAGGTTACTCTCTAATTTTGTAATATAATGAAATTAAATCTGATCTGTAACTTGACACATTTCAGGCATCAGACTGGTACTTATCCTGAAACCAGTGAGAATATTTGATTTTTTTTTTTTTTGACCAGGGATTGAACTTGGGACCTTATACTTGTCAGGCAGGTGCTTATGCCAGTGAGCTACATCCCCAAGCCTTTGAACTGACCTTTTGGAATCTGCCATTTTCGCTTAACAAAAATAACTTTTTTTTTTCTTTTTGAAGATAAGGTCTCATTATGAAGTTCAGGCTGGCCTTGTGCTCACTTTTACAGCTCTCAGGGTGGTCGCAGACTTGCAGAGATCCTCCCAGCTCAACCTCCTGAGCTGGGATTACAGGTGTGCACCATGATGCCCTGTTCTGGGGCTGTGCAGTGGGTGCCTGGGGATCTGGGGCTGAGGTAGCTTGGCATGTGGGGCTAAGGGTTGAGCTCAGGTCATGGTCTCTGAGCTATCTCTCCAGCCCCCAGAAATATTCTTTAAGAAGGAACCTGATTTCATTAATTTTGAATAACTGCAATGGTTATAAAATGTGTTTAGGGCAAAACGTCATTAAAAACTAAAGACATTCCTTTTTGTTACAGAGGTACTTTCTAGTCGGGAGCAACCACGCAGAAACGAAGTATCGTGTCTTGAAAATTGACAGAACAGAACCGAAAGACTTGGTTGTAATTGATGACAGGGTGAGTGTCTCTCAATCCTGACCTTAAACAACTAACGTGTGCCGCCTACCAGCTGTGAAACAGCCCACAGCTTGCAGAGATGTGCTGATTTTTGTCATGCATCTGTAGGTTATGTATGTTTCTTGGTTGGCTAGAATTCTGATCTTTGATGTGGCACTTGGAAATCACTGATGTTGAGTATGCCAGAATTACACTTTTTCTCAGTTTGATTTCGTTTTGAAAGCAACTCTTCAGATAAAATAGCGGATATATTTTCTTAGCTGACGTTTTAAGTGTCTCATATTAAGTGTAGCGTAATAGTGCATCTACCAAAGAGATTATTTATTACTGTGCTTTAATGAAGTGAAGTTAACTGAAGGCAGGGGAGAATTCTGTGCTGTAGACCCTTTTTTTTTTCTTTTGTAGACCTTTTATACACTGCTGAAAATGACCTCTTCTCCAATGATAAGCTATTTTTATGCAAATACTATGTTATCCAGAGTCAGGGACACAGAGGCTTCATCCAAGGAGCATAAAAACTTGGAGCTCTTAGTCAGACGTAAAGTATAACATAATGGTGCTGGAAGGCCAGTTTTAGCATTTGCAAATGAAAGAATTTCATTTACCCTTTGGATTGAATTTCCTATCTGTGAATATTTCTACATCCACATGGATTCCTGGGTTTTTTGCATAACTAACTTCACTTTGGGACTCATTTTTGTGATTCCTTTTGCAAAATTATTTTATGTGTTGTAATAATTTTGAATGAATTATTATGATTTCCTGCATTACTGTCTGGAAGTCCATTCCGCTACTTGTCTGCCTGCCTGCAGTGGTTCTTGGCTTTATTTTGAGGATGATGGTGATGGCTCAGGAGCCCTTTGAGATTCTGACAGCTAAAGGTCTTGAATGCAAAAGCACAAACAGTATATCCAAAATTTTATGCATATGTTTAAGAGATTCAGAGATTTATTGAATTATGTCTGGCTCCTCTAAATTTCTAAATTTAATGATATTACGTTTTGACAGAATTTTTTAATATAGTAACATGTTCTAGTAATCAACCTTAATTGCTTATGTTAAATAACTTTTTGATCTTTTGAAGTTGAAGTTTATTTATTTATTTATTTGTTTATACCAGAGATCAAACTCAGGACCTTGTGTTTGCGAGGCAAGCATTTATTCCACTAAGCTATCTTCCAGGCCCCAGCTTAGTATTATTGGTTTATGAAGTAGCTGAATGATTCCTATCGACAGTGTAACTTTCAAGGGCAAATGCCTTACAGATTACGTATGCTTGTTTGCAGCATGTTTATACTCAACAAGAGGTGCGGGAGCTTCTTGGCCGCTTGGATCTTGGAAACAGAACTAAGATGGGACAGAAAGGATCCTCCGGGTTATTTCAAGCTGTCATTGCCTGTGGTGTTGTAGGTAAGCAGTGTACCTCCTTTTTCTGTGTGTGGGGGGCAGAACCAGGGATTGAACTCAGGCCCTTATGCTTGCCAGGGAAGCGCTTATCCACTGAGCCATCTCTTGGCCCCAGCAGTGTACTTCCTGTTGTCTACCTTTTTTATAAACAGAATTTACAAGGTAATACAGCTTTATAGTTATAGCATCTCTGTCTTGTGCTGTTTACAGCTCATTAGCCACCAGCCAGCCATCACACAGCGGTGGTAAAGCATCATGTGCTGAGTATTATGTAGGCTCTGAACAAACACAGGAAATGTTTTGGGGTTTTGACAGATTGTTGTCTGGCTTGCTGTAGAATGAAAAATAAACTTACCTTCTCCTTCACTGGCTGCATAATAGACATGATAAAACCAGCTTTAATTGTAATAGGACTTTCCTCTAAAGACAGGCTTCAGGCATGCCGAGTCATGCACCCTTCTTTGTATGATGACTGCCTTTACTCACTGAGAAACTTTCCTGAAGATCACAAATCATGATCCTGGGGCCCTAGAAACAGCGCATCTCGGCCAGTGAGTTAGAGCTCCAGGCCCACTGTGCCAGAGGGACCTTTCCCAGCCTTCTCTGGTTCCAGCCATGGCCACGGAACCAGCACAGCATGGCTGACCCAGCACAGCCTTCCGGTGAATAAGAACATCCACTATCTCTTTGGGAGCCCAGAAGACCCATCTAAGCCCAGGCCCACCTACCTAGAGAGCGACCTCCATGAGACATGAGGGCCAACTCCGGCAACGTTCCGGAACCCCACCCCAAAGCCAGCCAAGATAGTGGGAATTTTCACTACTCACTCTGCATCCTAGTTCATGCTCGCCTGACCAGGGAACCATCAGAGGGGAACCACAGGAGCTGCAGCAAAAAAGAACTGAAGATAATAGCTAGATCCAGGCCAGCCATAACTGGATAATCTCAAACTTAATAGACTGGCACCCGAATCTCATTACACGCTAAGGTTATAGCTGGATCAAACCTCTACAATAAAGGTCAGAGATCCGTGCTATACAAAATGACAAAGAGAAGGAGAAAAATGCAATCTCAGGCCTTGAGTCCACCAGTAAGTGCAGAGGACACTAGCTCAGCTGAAATGAATGAATTAACAGATATGGAAGCAAAGGACAGCAGAAAGGTATAGAGGAACTCAGACGAGAATTAATTCCTGAAATAAAAAAAGAAATATCTGAATACATAGCATCTGAAATAAAGAATCAAATCCAGAAACATCTGGGGGAAAACCAATGCTCACCCATAACAAGTACAGAGAGCACTATTCTAGCTGAAACATATGAATTAACAGCATCTGAAGCAGAAAGGACATGAGGAACTCAAAGCAGAAATAATTTCTGAAATCAAAAAAGAATTCTTTGAAAAAAAAAAGAATTCTTTGAAATCATAGCATCTGAAATACACAAACAAGTCCAGAAATATATAGAGAAAACCCAACTTGGAAGAAATTCTGCAGAAAAATAATTAATAGCTACCTCGAAAGAGGACATAGATTAAAAAAAAATAGAGGAGATCAGAAATATGACAGATTCCTTGAATGAGCCATACAGAAAAGAAATAGAATGCATGAAACAGAGTCAAAGAGATGTAGAAGAACTAAAAATATCAATCATGAGTCTACAAAACTGTTTCAGTGAAAGCAAAGACAGAGTTTCAGATCTTGAAGACACTGGTGCAGCTAGTGAAAAGATGAGAAAGGATCTCTTAAAAACAACGAGAATGTAGGAAAAAACAATCCATCACCTGGAAGATGATGCCAGGATGAACAATGTGAGATTAATTGGCATCAATGAGAATGAAGGAGTCAATACAAATGACATAAAAAGAATTTGGGGAGAAGTAATTGCAGAAAACTTCCCAAATAGGAGGAAACAATCCAACATTCAGGTCACCGACGCATACACAACACCAAATAACTTCAACCCAAGTAAAAACACATCGAGACATATAATAGTCAAAATCCCAGAAATCCAACACAAAAATAATATACTGAAAGCTGCTAGAGAGAAGAAGCAGATCACATTCAAAGGAAAACCCATCAGAATTGCAGCTGACTTCTCTACACAAACCATGAAGGCAAGGAGAGCATGGAGCAGAGTTCTTCAAGTCTTGTATGTAAACAAATTCCAGCCCAGACTATTATACCCTGCAAAACTCTTTTTCAAGATTGATGGAGAAGTGAAATACTTCCACGACAAAGAAACAATGAAAGAATTTCATGATGACGAAGCCATCCCTACACAGGCTGCTGAAAGAGGTTCTAGAGAGAGACCACATGACCAGAACTCCACAAATGAGAACGGAAGGAACCCACTAAACAGGACAGACAATTAAACACAGGATACAAAGTAGTAAACAATAGCAGGTAAATATCATGACAAACATAAGTCAATACATTTCAATTATAGCCATCAATGTAAATGGACTCAATTCACCAATTAGGAGAAATAGATTGGCACAGTGGATTAGGAAACAAAAATCCAACAATATGCTGTATACAAGAAAGACACTTAACTCAAAAGGACATTCATAGGCTCAAAGTCAAAGGATGGAAAACAATACTACATGCCCCAGCACCTCAGAAAAAAGCAGGAGTAGCAGTTCTGTTCTCAGTCTCAACTTCAAACCAAGAATGATCAAACGATACAAAGAAGGCCACTACATATTAGTCAGGGGAAAAATTAAAGAGCAAGAGGTAACACTCATAAATATCTATGCACCAAACACAGGAGCACCCAACTATGTAAGACAAATCTTAATGGACATGAAAAACCTAATATCTAAGACCACAATCTTAACAGGAGACCTTAACACCTCCTTATCTCAAAAAGATAGATCAACCATACAAAAAATTAGCAAGCAAGTAGCAGAACTGAACCAGAGCTTGGAGCAAATGGACCTGGTGGGCATATACAGAGTGTTTCACCAACCACAGCTGGATGCACATTTTTTTCAGCTGCACATGGGTCATTTTCCAAAATAGACCACATACTGGTCCAGAGGTCATTCGTAAGTATGTGCAAGAAATTATCCCATGCATATTATCTGATCACAGTGCAATGAAACTGGAAATAAATGACAAAAGAAACCAGAAACACCTGCTAAATTCATGGAAATTAAACAACACCCTACTCAGCAATCAATGGGTCGCAGATGAAATTAAACAAGAAATTCAACAATATCTACAATTCAATGAAAATTCAACAACTTATTTGAATTTATGGGATGCGATGAAAGCAGTTCTTAGAGATAAAATCATAGCTATGAACTTACACATTAGGAAAACAGAATGGGAACAAATAAACACCCTAATGTTGCACCTCCGACATCTAGAAAAAGAAGAGCAAATGAAAGCCAGAACGCAAAGATGGGAAGAAATCATAAAGATTAGAGCAGAAATTAATTCAATTGAGATGAAGAAAACAGTTCAAAGAATCCACAAATCAAAAAGTTGGTTCTTTGAAAGACTAAATAAAATTGATAAGCCTCTAGCCAACCTCATCAAAAAAGGCAAGAAAAAAATTCAAGTACATGCACTAAGGAATGAAAAGGATGAAATCACCACAGACCCAGCGGAAATTCAGAAGATTTTCAATAGTTACTTCGAGAATCTTTACGCTCACAGAATAGAAGACACAGAAGAAATGGACAGATTCCTCGAAAGGTACAAATTACCAAAAGAAACAAGGGAGAAATAAAAGAAATAAGAAGATATAGCAACTCTCAATAAGCCAATAACAGCCAACGAAATACGAAAACATAATTAAAAGCCTATCGACAAAGAAAAGTCCAGGTCCTGATAGATTCACAGCTGAATTCTACAAGAAATTTATAGAAGATATAATCCCTACACTCCTCAAACTCTTCAATGAAATTGAAAAGGAAGCAGTCCTCCCAAAATCATTTCTGGAGGCAAATATTATACTGAATTCCAAAACCAGGGAAAGACACAACTAAAAAGGAGAACTACAGGCCAATCTCCCTCATGAAGAAAGATGCAAAAATCCTCAATAAAATCCTAGCAAATAGAATACAGCAAATCATCAAGAAGATCATACACCATGACCAGGTAGGATTCATCCCAGGGATGCAAGGATGGTTCAATATTCGAAAATCTATAAATGTAATACACTATATTAATAGACTGAAATCTAAAAACCACACGATCATCTCAATTGATGCACAAAAAGCTTTTGACAAAGTCTAGCATTCATTCATGTTCAAAGTCCTACAGAAAATTGGAATAGATGGAATCTACCTTACTTGATAAAAGCCATCTATGACAACCCAAAAGCTAATATAATCCTAAATGGGGAAAAACTGAAATCTTTTACTCTTAAATCAGGTACAAGACAAGGATGTCCTCTATCACCCCTCCTATTCAATATAGTTTTGGAATCATTAGCAACAGCCATTAGAAAAGAGGGAGAAATAAAATAAATAAGAATAGATAAAGAAGAAGTTAAATTATCACTATTTGCAGATGACATGATACTTTACTTGGAAGACCCAAAAAATTACACCAGGAAACTGCTAGGTAGTTCAGTAGCATAGCAGGATACAAAGTCAGTATTCAAAAGTCAATAGCATTCCTCTATATAGATAACAGGCACACTGAAAGGAAACAATAGAAACAGTACCGTTTACAATAGCACCGCAGAAAATGAAATACCTTGGAATTCACTTAACCAAGGAAGTCAAAGATCTTTTCACAGAAAATTATAACACCCTAAGAAAAGAGATTATAGATGATTTCAGAAAATGGAAAGATATTCCCTGCTCCTGGATAGGAAGAACCAACATCATGAAGATGGCCATACTCCCAAAATTGCTGTACAGATTTAATGTAATCCCTATCAAACTTACACCAACATACTTCCAGACCTAGAGAAATCATTCCTAAAATTTATTTGGAACCACCAACGACCTAGAATAGCAAAGGCAATCTTGGCCAATAAAGACAAGGCAGGAGGCATCATAATTCCTGACTGGAAATTATACTACAAAGCCACTATTATAAAATCAACATGGTATTGACAATTAAATAGACCTGAGGATCAGTGGAATAGATTACAAGATGCAGAGGCATCTATGGACACACTCAGCCATCTGATCTTCGACAAAGGGGCCAAACAAGCCTATAGGAAGAAAGATAGCCTCTTTAACAAATGGTGCTGGAAAACCTGGCTTTCTACATGCCAAGAACTAAAACTTGACACAGCTCTATCACCATGCAGTAAGCTAAAGTCAAAATGGATTAAAGATCTAAATATTAAAACAGAAACACTCAATCTGGAAGAGAAAGTAGGAGGAACATAGGGGTAGGTAAAGAGTTCATGAATAAACATATATTCACATGGGAAGTACTTGAAAGAATCAACAACTGGGATCAACTCTTCTTACAGAGTTTCTGCACGTCAAAAGAAATTGTCAACAAAGTGAAAAGACAACCCACAAATTTTGAAAAAATCCTAACAAGCAATCAGACAAAGGTCTGCTGTCTAGAATATATAAAGAACTAAGATATACTATGGCTCTCAAATTTAAAGATCCCATTCAGAAATGGGCATCTGAGATGAATACACACTTCTCAGAAGACGAAATTAAAGAAACGAATAAATATATGAAAAAAATGCTCCACATCACTAGCCATCTGAGAAATGCAAATAAAAATGACACTGAGATACCATCTCACTCCAGAAAGAATGGCTATCTTAAGGAAATCAACCAACAACAAATGTTGGAGAGGTTGTGGGCAAAGGGGAACACTTCTCCACTGCTCGTCAGAATGTAGACTGGTTCAACCATTGTGGAGATCAGTGTGGACACTCCTCAAAAGAGTAGGACTAGAAATCCCATTCAAGCTGGCTATCCCCCTAGTGGGAATTTTCCCAGAGGAACTGAAAACATTATATCATAGTGATATATGTGTACCTATGTTTATAGCAGCACAATTTAAGATAGCAAAATCTTGGAAACCACCAAGATGTCCATCACATGAGGAATGGTTGAAAAAGATGTGGTATTTCTATATAATGGAGTATTACTCAGCTATAAAGAATGATAAATTTGAAGCATTTATATTGAAGTGGATGCCACTTGAACATATACTCATAAGTGAAATAAACCAGACACACATGTGCTAGTATCATATAGTCTCCCTAGTATAAGAAGTCAAAAGAAGAAATACAAATAGAAATGTACAACAACAACTAAAGACAATTGAGTCAGGTAGTTAGGGCAAACTGAACTGCATGTGTTGCAGGGTACTAATCAGCTTTTCTTCTGGATGGTTAACAACCTAAGTTCACAGATCAAAATTGAAGAAATAGAAGAGCTGCAAGGCTAGCCAACATTTTGGCCCTAACCTTTCAAGGTCAGCAGACTCAGGACATAGGAGAACCTGTACTATAACATCATGAAACTCAGTTGTGCCCCAAATTTTCTGATCAAGGAGATTATGGAGCCATAGAGGAAAGAGATCGAAGTTCTATAGTGTGCCTGGGGAGAGTCACATGGAGAGAAAACTTTTCTCTCAGGCTCTCACAGAGAGCAAACTGGTCAAGCATTGGCATGACTCATCCACGTGAATGACACAGACAAAGGATCTACACAGTAAGGTACAGAATTACAAGATAAACCATGAGGGGACTTCACTGACCTCAACAGAAACAAAAATGGTGTATAGGGCTTGATCTATCTCGGTCTTAACCATCCAGCAGAAAAGTATAAAAATGAGGTATATAACACAGGGCCATAATAATAAATTGAGTTGTAAATGGCTACAGTCAACAACTTCTTCAGATAACTCACTATTATTGTGGAGTGCTGGACTGTGTTGGATCGTGTCACCAAGTTCAGGCACCTAAATTGGTTTAATGACAATGGAGTGCCCATCTTTGACAGGTCTGGACCAAAAAAAAAAGGGGGTTACAAAGGAAGAATCATGATGTGTGTGTATATACAGTACAGTAAGGATAAATATGCCATCTTTTGCATAATTCCATGAGAAGCAAGATTTGCACTAATAGTGGTTGGGGAAGATATTATGTCAGCTTCTAGTATTATGGACAACCACTAGGAAGATAACAAGGTAGAAAGTATTAATTATTGAATCTGTGATATAATTCAACTATAAAAATTAGGATAAGTAAACAGCTACACTCTTAATTCACTGATTAGAGACATCTGCTATAATAATATCTAAAAGTATAATACCATGTATGAACCTTGTATGATACCAAAACATTACAAAAACAGTTTGCAATGTATTAATTTATCATGTTAATTTGTCTTGAAACTGTCTCATGGTTATTTGTTCTTCAATTTAAAAAAATAAATTAATTTAAAAAAAAGATCACAAATCATCAGACACTGCTGTCTGAAATTGTCTGAAAGGAGATAAAACGTCTCACCATACCTGGATGCCCTGAGTCACTTGACAGAGAGCAGCATCTTTGATGTGCGGTTCAGGTGTTGCACTTCAGTTGCAGGTTGCTTGACAGTGCACTGCACGGCTGTGCTGCTGTTCTCAAGGAAACAACAATCTGAGTCTACTTCATCTCCATTTAAATTTTACCTAAATGCCCCCCTCGTTTATCGTAGTGGGGTGCTCCTGAGTTCCTTTACTCTAGTGTGGCAGTAACCTTGTCTTTAAGGAACTGTCGGCTTGTGCCTGACTAGGCTAGGGCAGAAGATAAAAATGAGCACATAAGATACAAGTCCAATGTGCTAATTAAGGGTCATGTCATTAGTTAAACTGTGTTGCAGATTACATAAGAGACAGGCTAGTGGACCAGGAATAGCCAGGAAATATGTCCGGAGCACTGGGGATTCGAGCGGGACCCTGGAGGTGAAAGGAGGTATGGACAGATACAGGAGAAAAGGAGTGGACGCTGGTGGGAGTAAGAGCAGAGGTAGGCAGGAGGTGGGGAGTGGTGCATGAGGCCAGGCGGCCCAGCGCCGTGGCTCAGGGAGCCATGCAGGGAGTTAGTCCCAGCATCTCCGCTGTCAGAGCCTTCTGGAGTGTTTCTGGCTTTTTTGTTTGTTTGTTTTTCTCTTTTTTTATTATTATTTTTAAAGAATACAAAATAGTGGTAGAAGAAAATAACATTATACATGATACAAGATTTCACTAAACAAAGTAATAGGAATCCATCAGTGGTTGCTGTATTACATGATGCTATGTGCAAATTAGTTTTTCAGATTACCAAATATAAATGTGTAAGTTTTGTTTTAAAAGAACAATAACTAAGAAGTTATAAGAAATTCAAGACAGGAAAAAAAATCAGAATAAAAACAAAAATTGTGAGCATTAAGCGCTCTTTTCTTTCTTTTTCTATATTCATATAATTAGAATTCTCAAGGTAGAAAGGAGCAGGCAATAAATATTTAAATATTTAAAATTTCTGAATTTAGCTCAACTTATAATAGCACATTTCCAAGAAAATGAACCTTTTGCACAAAAAATTTAAATAAAATCATACTAAGAAAAACAAAAATGAAATTGTCCAAAACTTATAATAAAAAAATAGTTAAAGCATATACATAAAAAAAAATTAGCGGCCAGGCGTGGTGGCGCATGCCTGTAATCCCAGCACTTGGGAGGCTGAGGCAGGAGGATTGTTGTGAGTTCGAGACCAGCCTGAGCTACAAAGTGAGCTTAAAGCCAGCCTGAACTGCATAGCGAGACCCTGTCTCAAAAAGACAAAAAAAAAAAAAAAAAAAAAAAAAAAAAAAAAAAAAAAAAAAAAAAAAAAAAAAAAAA
>PVKA01029351.1:0-28400 GCA_004027165.1 Ctenomys sociabilis | reverse complement strand
TTTTTTTTTTTTTTTGAGACAGGGTCTCACTGTGCAGTTCAGGCTGGCCTTAAACTCACTTTGTAGCTCAGGCTGGTCTCGAACTCACAACAATCCTCCTGCCTCAGCCTCCCTAGTGCTGGGATTACAGGCATGCACCACCACGCCCGGCGCATATTGTTTTCTTAGTGGTTATTTGTTGTTCTATTTTCATAAGATTGACTAATAGTTTTTCTATTTTGTTTATTCTTTCCAAGAAGCAGCTCTTCAATACATTGGTTCTTTATACTCTTCTTTTAGTCTCTATTTCATTAATTTCTGCTCTGATATTTCTAATTTCTTTTTTTTTTTTTTTGTACTAGTCTTGGATTTATTGCTCTTGATTTTCCACTATCTTGAGGTGTGCTGTTACGTTATTTATTTGAGCTCAGTCTTTTTCTGATATGGGAATACGTAGTTAGAAATTTCTCTCTTAGGACTGACTTCACTTTGACACATAAGTTCTTTTGCGTTGGACTGGCATAATTGTTTACTTCTAGTAACTCATTTCTTTCTTGATTTCTTCTGAGTCCCATTAATTACTCAAGAGTGTATTGTTTAATTGCCATGCATTTGCATAATTTCTGTGGTTTCTATTGGATTGTGTTCTAGCTTCATGCACTATCATCTGATGTATGTGTGGAATAATTTTGATTCTTCAGAATTTACTTAAGCATGTAGTATGGGATATTATGTTGTCTACTTTGGGGAAAATTCCATATGATGCTGAGAATGTCTATTCTGTTCTTACAGGAAGTATTCTGTGGATGCTTATTAAGTCTATTGGAGGGTTTTGTTGAGCTCTACTATTTCTTTTATTCACTCAGACCAAAGCTTATACAGCAATGTGCAAGTTATCATTATATATAGCAAAAGTGGAGGCTAAATTACCTCTGGCCTAGTGTATAGTGACTGAGTTGGTTGGGTTTCAAAAGCATTTTTGTTGGGGGAGAGCAAAAGCTTTGCTTCATACCTTTCATCTCCCCAATCCACTGGTCTATTTTAGGGCCCATAGACCAACCTAAGGTACCAAGTACTCTGCCTGCTCTTGCCTATTCTACAGGAGCTGCAACTGTTTCTATACACCTCATGAAACAATAACAAAAATAACAGCTATGTTTACTTCTTGGAAAACACATTCACTGGTGCAGATATGCAAAAGGATTACAACATCATGTTAACAAGAAGGAAGGAGGTAGCAGAAATGACAAGGGGAGAAGGGATCATGGAATGTTATGTAACATTAGGTGTCTTGATTGGTCAGAATATGGCACTGGCTTAGGAGAGAAGAGGCTGGGAGTTAAGGATGCCATCATTTGTCAAGAGGGTGCTTCCTCTTCCCCCACAATGAAAACTTCTCACAATAGATAGGAGAGTGCCCCCTTAGCTCCTGGATATTTGACATTTATTGTCTTGTTATACTTTGGAGACACATTCTGGTTTATGAGATGCGGGCAAACTTTCCTGATCAGTGGGGTGAGTGACCATGTGTTTTTTCATTAATGCTATGGTTTTAGAGAGGATAAAGTCCTTGCAAAGAAGGTGAATCTAAATTTAAGGATAATTCTTTAATTATACTTCCTTGCTTTGAAATATTGGATTCAAGAAATAAAGATATTTGCACAAAATATCAATTGAAAATGATGCTATAAGAATTGAAAAACAATAGGTTGTTTTTCTTTAGAAAGAAAAGGGTAAACTGTCATTTACATTCTTTTTAATGTTTATTTTAAATGCAAAGAATACTCTGAGGTGCATAGAAACCTGTCTTTTTTAAATATGAGGAAATTCATATTCACAAAGGCCTTTTTATCCTGATTTTATGTTTTTCATAATTATAACTATGTGGTTCATTGATCTATCCTAAGTTTGAGTTGTATTCACAACTCATTAAGTTTTTATTTAGGTACTACATTTGCTTTTTGCTGTCTTTATAATGTTGACTTTGGCCATATCTATAGAGAGTGCTGGAAATACCTTTCTCACAGTTCAGTTCTTAGAAAAGGTTCTATACTAAAAAGAAGTTAATGATTGAGGGCATTACATTTCTTCTTTAAACAGTTTAAATAAGAAATGAATCCATTAAAAATTCTGCAAGGGAAGCCATCTGTTTTAGGAAACCCTATGTTCATAAAATGCCCAAAGTGTGTAGTTTTCTTTGGTAATGTAATTTCAGTTGTAGATGTCCATCCAATTTATTTGCAATTTATCATAAATTTTAATTTATAATGAGAGTGCTGGCTGAAGTTTGAAAAGAGTTAAATATTTTTTTCTTTCTTCATTCCAATTTCAATGAGTAATTGGCCTTTTCCAGTACTATTAATTTATCTTTGGACATTAATTCTTTTGAACGATGACTAGCTCCACAAAGTTCTTCTCCAGCTGTCACCCAGAAATCACTTGTGCAAATGATACTTTACATTTATGTTAATAAAAAAATTCTACTCTTACGACATTGAAATATGTTCCCATTAGAAGTGCCAAAAGCAGGTCAAAATACTCTGTACTTATGTTAAATAGCCAAATACAACTTGTGAATCTTTGAGGAAGTTACTTTTCTTTATACAAGTCAGAATGCTTTCATATATTCAGTGAAAATGTCACACTTCCTCTGCTTACTTTAGAAAAGGAGAGTATGCCTCATGATTGAGAGAAATGATCATTGTGGTCAGATGAGTCAGAATTCAAACCTTAGCTCTGCTGCTTAGTACAGTGTGACTCCGGGAAAAGTCTCTAACCTTTCTGAGCCTCAATGTAATCATTTAGAGTTAGAAAAAAATAACAAAGATGATGATGAAATCCAATTATGTGTTTTATGTGTCAATATAATATTGGGCATATTATGAGTTTCTTCAATTAACTGTGCCATATTTATACATCTAAAGTATATATTTATGAAGATCAAATGAGATACACATAACATGCTTTATAAGTAGTAAAGAGCTAGTTAGACGTGCTTGCATAACTATTTGAACATCCTAGGATTTTTTTAGCCTAATTTTTGAGTTATAAATATCTTGGGACCTAAATAAACAACTACTAGGCCACTAGTGCCCACAGGAAGGCTAACCTTTGTTCATCTCCTGTCTGTAGTCCCAAGCAGCATGGAATGTGGCATAGCTGAGGTGGGCAGACTTACAACTTGTTCTGTAACTGTCACTCCCATTTCCTGCGTTCCTGGGTATGTTTTGAGGTAGGACTTCCACACAGAGATGTTGTGTTAAACAACAAAGGACACAGCAATTGGTAATGCATAATAACAATTCATTTTTTATCTTCAGATACTTTACATGTCCTATAGGATTGCTGGGATCCTGCTTCTTCATCCTAGCAGGGGGAAATAGTGACCATAAAGGATGTGACAAGAAAGGACACTTCCCTTCCAGAGTCTTTCATAGTTGTGAGGATTCTGAACTGGGTGCTTGATATTTTGTAATTATGGCTCCTAAAAGAAAAATAGAAAAACCCAACCTTGCCCACTACAGGCAAAACTATCACAAGAATTATAATCACTGGTTTTTATATAAGATTGTGAATAAATGGCTTGATAAAACTTAATGGATTATGGGTGAAATAAAAGAGGAAATTAAACATCTACAACTAAGCAAAAGGGCAGACACATGTCAGAATTTATGGGACACAATAAAAGCACTCCTAACAAGGAAATTTATAGCAATGAATTTTCACATCGGGAAAACAGAATGTGTACAAATAAATAATCTAATGCTGCACTGCAAGCTGAGGCAGGAGGATTGTTGTGAGTTCGAGACCAGCCTGAGCTGTAAAGTGAGCTTAAGGCTAGCCTGAACTGCATAGTGAGACCCTGTCTCAGAAAAAGAAAAAAAAAAAGCTTCCAGAAAAAGAACAGGAGAAGTTGAATTTCCACAGCAGGGAGAAAATCATAAAGATCAGGGCTGAAATTAGCAGTATGGAGACCAAGAAACCAAAACGAAAATCAATGAGTCAAAGAGCTGGTTCTTTGAAAGAATAAATAAAATTGATAAACCCCTAACCAACAACCTTATTAAAGAAAGGAAAGACTAAAATTCATGTATTGAGGAATGAAAGTGCTGAAATCACAAATGATCTGTGGAAATTCAGAAGATCATCAATACCTATTTTGAAAATCTTTACTCTCTTAGTATGGAAAACACAAGCAATGAGCAGATGCCTATATGAATGACTAAAAAATGAATCAAGAAGACATAAAAATTCTGAAAAACTCAATATCAGTTAATAAAATTGAAAATGTAGGGCTGGGGCTATAGCTCAGTAGCAAAGTATCTGCTTAGCAAGAGTGAGACTGTGAATTTCCACTACAAAAAAAAAAGTTAATAAAAAATTTTACTAACAAAGAGCCCAGAGCTCCTGATGGATTTACAGCTGAGTTGTACAATAAATTTAGAGAAGATTCGATGCCAATACTCCTCAAACTTTTCAATGAAATTGAAAGGGAATCATTACTCCCTAACTCATTTTTGAAGGCAAGTGTTAGCCTAATACCAAAACCAGAGAACGACCCAACCAAAAAAGGGAATTAACTCCAATATCCCTAATGAACATAGGGATGTAAAAATCCACTATAAAATACTAGCAGACAGAATGCAGCAAATCATGAAGATTATACATGATTATTAAGTGGAATTCATCTAAGGAATGTAGGGATGGTTCAACACATGCAAATAAATACATGCAATATCAACAGAGCCAAAGACAAAAAATGCAAGATTATCTCAATAAATACAGGAAGATCTTTTAGATAAAGTCCAACACTCATTCATGATGAAAATCTGACAGCAATTCAAATAGATGGTCTTTACCTCAATATGATAAAAGCAATTTATGACAAACCAACAGCCAACATTATACTAAATGGAAAAAAAAAAAAAAACTGAAAGCTTTCACTCTAAAATCAGGAACAAGACAAGGATGTCCACCATCAGTATTTCCATTCAGCATAGTTCTGGAAACATTAGCAAGAGCTATCAGACAAGAGAGAGAAATGAAAGAAATAAGGAAAGGAAAGGAAAAAGTTTAATTATTTGCAAATGACATAATACTCTACATAGAAGATATCAAAAGTTCCACTAAAACCTGCTAGATTTAATAAGCAAATTCAGTAGCATAGCTGGATACAAAGCCAATGGTCAAAAGCCAACAGCATTCCTGTACATGAACAGCAAACTCACTGAGGGAGAAATTAGTAAAACAATACCCTTCACAATGGCATCCTTCACAATGAAATACCTAGGAATCAATCTATCAAAGAATGCTAAAGACCTCTAAATTGAAAAACACAGTACTCTGAAAAAAGACATTGAAGAAAGCAGAAAATGGAAAGGTATCCTTTGTTCATGGATAGAAGGAACCAACATTGTGAAAATGGCATACTCCAACAATTGTATAGATTTAATGCAGTCCCAGTCAGAATACCAGTTAGCAGACCTCATAGACCTACAGAAGATATTCTTAATATTCATTTGGAACCAGAAGAGACCTAGAATAGCAAAATAAATTCTGGGAAACAAAGACAAGGCAGAATGCATCACAATGCCTTACTTGAAATTATGCTGGAAAGTTACTGTGTTAAAATCAGCTTGGTACTGGCACAAAGACAGAACTGAGGACCAGTAGAATGGATTAGAAGATGAAGATACAGCTGTAAACACACTTATCCAATTTACCTTTGACAAAGTGGTCTTGACATATTCCTGGAAGGAAGATAGCATGTTTAATAAATGTTGGAAAAACTGGTTTTCTACAGGCTGAATAATAAAACTAGACCTACATCGATCACCATGAACTAAACTAGTCTAATGAATTAAAGATATAAATATTAAAGCAGAAATACGGACTCTACTGGAAGAGAAAGTAGGTAGAAATCTTTAAGACATTGGTGTAGGCAGTGATTTCATGAAAAAGCAAAGGAAATACTCTAAAAACTGGGACCTTATTAAAAAATGTCTGCACATCAAAATAAATCACCAACAAAGTGAAGACAATCCATAGAGTGGGAAAAATTATAGCCAGCAGTTCCTTAGACAAAGGATTTGTCCCTAGGAGTCCCTCCAAAGCCTCATGCAGTCATGGGGCAGACTGTTTGTGATTAACTCATGATCCACTGGGATTATGGGTGATCCAAGACTGGGATTATGGGTTTCAGTATTGCTGGGATTACGGGTGTGAGTACTTGCCCCAGGCTGAGGTGGATAGCCTAAATGCAATTTAAGAGAGACAGACTTCCTTTGTTACCATTGTTACTGCTATTCCTCCCTTTGCTCTCTTGCTCTTTGCCACAGCCATGAAAGGTTGCTCTCTGCCATGTGCCACTCTGCCTTGGAGCTACCTGAGTATGCACTGAAACCTTCAGTAACTGTGAACTAAATAAGCCTTTCTTTTGTGTGTTGGGTATTTGTCCCAGTAACCAGAGAAGAGTAACTGAGACACCATCTATTTTAATTTTCTTTCAGGTTTTTTTCATGAATGAGAGACTGTAAAAAGCTTTTCTGCATTTGTTGAGATGTGTTTTTTTGAGATGTGATTTTTTTTCCTTTGGTTCTGTTGATGTAGTATGCTTCATTCATGGATTTGCATATATTAAACCATCCTTGCATACCTGGGATAAATCCCATTTAATTGTGATATATAGTCTTGATGATTTGCTGCATTGTGTTTGTTAGTATTTTATTGTTCATTAGAGAGATTGGCCTATAGTTCTCTTTTTCAGTTGGATCTTTCTCTGGTTTTGGTATTAAGCTAATACTTGCCTCCAGGAATGAGTTTGGGAGCATTGCTTTCCTTTCCATTTCACTGAAGAGCTTGAGAAAAGTTGGCATTGACTCTTTTTAAAATATTTTTTTAGAATTCATCTGTGAATCCATCAGGTTTTTTGAAATTTTGTATTGTTGCTAGTGTTTTTCTCTTTAAAAAAAAATCTCAAAAAAGGAAATACTAATGACATGGGTACAGCTCAATGACTGCTTGCTTAGTACATGACAAGCTCCAGGTTTGATCCAACCACAAAAAATTCCTTGTATTCATAAAAATAAATAAGTGATCTGGGGAGACAGCTTTGCAGCTTAAGTGCCTGCCTGGCAAGTGCAAAATCTTGAATTTGATCCTTGGTACTACATGTCATGCTGGCCCTGGAACTCTGGGCGTGCTGTGCCAGAATGACCAGCAATCCCAGCACTAGGGGCGCTGAGACAGGAAGATCACTATGAGTCTAAACCGTGTAGCAAGAAAAAGTAACACAAAGTGATACAGTAAATGCAAATGCAGTTTAGATCAAATGTTGATAGAGGGTTGGGCATGTAATATTCCTGTTGCTTTATTTATTTTTTATCAATCTTTCCAAGAAGCCTACATGATCTTTATTATTTTATTTTTTACTCTAGTTTCTCTGACTTTGCTGTCATGAGTCCCTGCAAAATCTTCCATGCTTTTCTGGTAGTTTTCAAAATTGACAGTGGTACAGTGTCTCAGGTGTATTGATAACAAATACAAGCAGTTTCCACTTGGCAGCTGCAGTTTTTCCCCATTTCTTGTGCTTTCCTGTCTCAGTATGCCAAGGCAGTAACTCCTATTGGAAACGATATGACTTCTTATCATTTTATTTTATTTATTTTTGTGGCCAGCTCAGCACACCCCAGTGGCTGGGCTGGTGCTGCATGTAGTGCTGGGGATCGAAACACGGTCCCTGTGCTTGCCTAAGCTTGCCTAAGCAGGTGCTTTAGACTCCTGAGCTATCTCACTGGCCCAACTGCTCCTCCTAATTAGATTTTTCAAGTGCTTTCCAGCTTAAGAAGTGCCAACTTTCTGGTGTTTTATGTTCATGTCTGCATGTGTGTGTGCATGTGTATGTGTGAAAGTTATGTATTTTTCCCTTTGTAAAAAAAATCACATCCTATTAGACACTTGCAACAGAGTACCAAGAGGGCCTCAGGAAACTAGATTTTTTTTTAATCACCCTGGTAACTTTGAATCCTTCATGATAAACTTAGACATCTCATTGTTTTGTAAGTTTCTTCCAAATCACAGAAGCATTCCTCACTGATTTGTGATTCAGAAGCACCCTGTCTAGTACTATCTTGTTAAGGTACTTGTCTGGAGAAGATGATATACAATGCCTTGGATCCAAGGTCTGTGAATTAGTCACTATCTTTTCATCTTCAGAACCATTTTCATGATGGTAATCTAATCTCTGGATCAAAGATGTTTTCTTTGAGATTATATTTTTAATGCCTGTTTGCCTAGACTTCTGTGGCTATAGTCTGGTGTTGAACCATCCATCAAGTTTTTAACCAGTGACTTTTTTTTTTCTTTTATCTGTTGAACATTAAACCCAGGGCCTTCACATGTGGTTTACCACTGAACTGCACTTTCAAGTCAATATTTTTCTCTTGATGGTTTATTAATTTATTGTGTGATTATCAAGAAAATATATATCAAACTGAGAGACCTGGACACCAAGAATGTATTATCTAATAACTATAGAGGTTAAAAGTCTGAAGTTTGGGTGTCTGCAGGGTTGGTTCCTCTTGAGGGCTATGATGGGAGGATTTTTCAGTAGCTCATTTATTTCCTAGCGTGTAGACAGTGCTCTTCCTGTGTCTTCACAGCATCTTTATTCTAAATGTTTGTGTCCAAATTTCCCCCTTTTTATAAGGACACAAGTCAAATTGGATTAGAGCCTACTCTAATATCTTTATCCCAAATAAGGTCACATTCACAGATGTTAGGAGTTCGGCATATTTTTAGAGGTTGTGATTCAACCAGTAACAGGTGTTATGCCACTCTGGTAGACCAGCTAAACCAAACACAAAGTGATTACTGGCACACTAGTATGCCCAAATGAGCCATACTATAAACATTATGAGAAACCAAATATTGGCATATTGTAAGTATTCACTAAATGTGTCAACGATATTTGCACAATCCATAGAAAAGACACTAAAATAATAGTATACAGTTAATATCTGGAGTTTGATACTGTTTTATGATTATACCGCTAAAGATGGGGTTAGGGAATGGGAGAATTAAAACAGTAAGATTTGAAAAATTAAGCAATTGAAATAGAAGTGGGAGAGGTCACAGATCTTCTTGAAGAGTAAAATTAATATAATTAGATAAAAGTTACAGAAGATCAGAAAAAGGAACACAAAATACTGAGAGAAAAAAATAAAAATATGAAAGTGGGAAAAAATTAAGAAAAATAGTTTAAAAACCAAAAATCCAATGAAGGGAAAAACTGATTTTCTCTGTATTTTGAATGAGCGCTGTCTTTACAGGGTCTGCAGTCTATTAATACAAGAAACCAAGATGAATTGTGAACAAAGAATTGGGTAAGCCAGTGAGCTAACTCAGCAGACTAAGTGCCTGGGGTTGGGGTTCGATTGCGAGCACCACATGCCACACCAGCCTGGCACTTGGGTGTGCTGAGCAGGCCACCAAGTCTGGGTATGGTGGTGCATGCCTATAATCCTAGTGCTGAGGAGGCTGAGGCAGGAGGATCAGTGTGAGTCTGAATTGTGTAGGAAGAGACTGTGCCAAACTCATAAAAAAAGAAAAAAAAAGAATCAGGTGAGCCAGGTAGAGGAAAACGAGATGGGCTTCTTTCAGTTAGACAAAACAGCAAGTGGTGACTCCAGAGATATCTAGTTTCCCTGACGTACTTCATGTTTCAAGTAGGATGCTCTGATGTAGGGGCTTTTTAAGTTGTCTATGTAGTTTTTTTTTTTTTTTTTCCTTTAAAAACTGCTTTGTCAAGGTATCATTGCCACAAAAAGCTGCACGTGTTTTATGTGTATGATTTGGTGAGCTTAGACATATGTATGCATCCATGAAACCATCACCACCATCAGGATAATAAACATATCATCACCTTGAAAAGCTTCCAGTGGCTTTTATGTATGAGGTTAAAGTACTAAAATGAGATTCACCCTCATAATGATACAGGTATGTAAAACTCCCAACCTGACCTGGATGAGTTTGTGTTCTCTAAAATGGAAGAATGAATTTTAGGAACAAACTGAGGTTGAGGGTAAACTTTATTGGAAAGAAAAGCTTCTGTCGGAGAGGAACAGAAGGGGGACCCAAGTGGGCTGTTCAGGAAGCTGTCTCTTTTAGGTTATTTTTATAGAACAAAACCATGTGGGGCTAAGGTAGAGAAGAAGAGGTCTCACTTAGATGGATGTGGAGTGGGACAAAACTATAGTCAACCAATGGGATGGCAAGAACCATTGCTCAGGTAAACTTGATTAGGCCCAGGACCAAATGGGGAATTGAGCCACATAGTAAGTGGGCACGATTACGGGACATGGTCTTCTCTTCCCCTCGGGTTTGGGCTAGTGACTCACTTGGTTCTTTTCAGGTGATCGCTACCTATTTACAATATCAATCCCAGGTGCTACTCTTTTAGCATTTGTTTGGCCTTTAGGTCTGGTTCACAGCAGGAGCCTCTGTCCCTCCCAGAGTTGCCAGACATCTTGTCTCCTGTATTATCTCTTTGGAAATCCTGACCCTGTCTGACTGCCTATAATATTTCTAGCTAATTCAGCTGCCTACAGCAATAATACATTTTAAAAGTAAACAATAGAGAATTGCTAACTGCATGTAGTGTGGTATATTTGTGAAGAGTTCTAGAACTTACCCATCTTGTATGACTGAAACACTAGCTACAGAACAGATCCTCATTTCTCCCTTCCCAAACTCCTGGCAGTCATTATCCAACTGTGTGCTCCTAGGAGTTTGAGTACTTTAGATAGTTCATGTAATTGGAATCAGGCAATATCCCTTTATTTGGGCACATGTGTACCTCTGGAAACCAATTTGCTATATCTAATTAGCATTTGAACTTCTAGGAAAAGTTAGTTTATGTACAACAAATCGTCAGTAATTCTGAAACCATCATTGCCTGATGTTTCCACTTCTGTTCTTTAAGTCTCAGATGACTAAGTTAGAGTCATTTAAACACATTTTTGAACAATGTGTATGAGTGAACTAACATTGGTTGAGTATCTACTCTGTATTGAGCTCTACGTAATCATGTTCTCATGGTATATGAATTTTTACATCTGTTGCTGGATAGAGAAGCTGAAGTTTAGAGAGAATTAATATGCTGAAGTTTGCACAGTCAATTAGTGTCTCAGCTGGTACACAGCTCAGACCTGGCTCACCCTAAGGCAGTTACCAGAATTCTCATCACTATATTCTGTGTTGCTGGAAGTTTGAATCATTGGTAGAGAACACCTATTAATTACATGTGCATGAAAATAGACAGGAACATTAGGCAGGTGGGGCCATAAAAATTGCTTCTTTTTCAGTAGATTTAATTGGTTTAAATTAGTCTCTCACTATTGGTTTGGATTAGTTGTGCATGCACTGATTGAAGGCAATAAAGAAGCTGAATGAACTGAGAGTTGCAAATGGAAGAGCAGGGTCTCCATCAAACCAGTATAGAAGTGAATGCAGCTATTGTTTTTAGTAGGCCAAATATTTTTCTCTTTGTTCCCTAGGAGGCAATCAGAGGAGACAAGCTGATCACTCCTTTTGGGGCGTTAACCGGAATCAAATTTGTGAAGTGAAGGGTAAGTTGGTCATTTCATTCCCAGTTTCCAAACAGAAAGTGAACAATAGAGGGAATAAAGATATGTATTCTAATTAATCAAAGAGTGCACACTGTATCAGTGTGAGGGTTTCGCTGTAGTTCTTACTATGCAGCACAATAGTATAAGCATCATTTCAGATAAATGACCACTTTTGGTAATGTGGACTTTAGGAAGAAAATCTTTTTTGATGTAATGTTTATTTTCAGGACCAGTGCAGACATTTCTACTTGCTTAGATTAGTGATTCCTCAGTGACATAATCACATGACCTACATTTAGTTTGTACATTGTACACGATGACACAGCCGCTCTCTCTGTAGATGTAGATAGTTTCGGTGAAAGTGAGGTGTACACACACCCGTAAACTAGTGGTGCTCATGTTTTGTGTGTCTTATGGTCATTTCTTAATTTAAAAATACAATTTGAGAAGTAAAAAAAGGATAAAAGAGGATTAACTATCTCAGGTGCTTCTTGAAAATAATTTTCCCAAAGTAAAGAAAAAGAAGTTGAAGTGCCTTAGTGCCTGGTGCCTTTATTTCTTTTTTTCATTTTATGGAAAAAAAGCAAAGCAAAAATTCATAACAAAATCATAAGAGAATGACAATAGTTAACACATTACATGTTGTTATTTTTAAAGCAGTTGCTCAGGAACAAGCTTTGTACATAATTTTTTTTTCTGATATCAGCAAGCACCTTCCGTTTTAACGAACTAAGAGACGCTAATAGTATAACTGATTTGCATTTTTTCCTTTTTCACTGATGTCCTTTCCCTTATTACCGATCCACATCCTGTTTCTTTTTGAACAATTTCTTCTAATTTCACAATATCTTTTGTACATTTTAGAACTTATTTGCTCTTTCAATTTCTCATACATTGGAGAAAGTATGATGTTTACACATGAGAGCCTTATGTTTTTCTCATCAACCAGTACATTATAAATTCAACGAAATTACTCAGGAACCTATAAAGCAAAATAAAAGCTTAGTGTATTTTCAAGTGAATTACTCAATCTGATTAGTGGCATGTACAATATTTAATTTAATTTAATTTATTTCTGCTTACATAGTCATGGACACTCAGGATAAATGAAGGCAATGAATCTGACTGCATTTGAAGAAGAGTAGTTTCACCTAGGAACATGAAGAATAAATGAATGTAGCAGCTCTCAAAGGGGTGGAATTTTGTTTACAGACATTATGTTTTTTGTTACTGCAACATATATGACTGTCTAACTGAGCTACTGCTTGTATATAAAGCTGTTAGCGTCTTCCTGGTGCAGTGCTAGTGGGTGGGGTCCTGTAAGGAGTAAGATAACCCCCTTCTTTCAAAAAAGCTAATAGTCTTTTATTGAAAGATTGAATTAACTTTATTTTATTTATTTATTTATGCATTTCTTTTAGGGAAGGGTCTATGGGGTGTTCAGGGTCTTGCTACCAGATCGGACTCATAGTGATCTGCCTGTTTACAGCCTCCCAAGAGCTGGGATTACAGTGCGCCATCATGTCCAGTCTCAACTGCTGTCTCACTGCCTCCCAGGGGCACGGAACTGGCATGGCAGGCCTGGGGATTGATCCCCAGCCCCAGTACCTGCTTGCAAGTGCTTTAATCTGCTGAGCTATTTGGCCTGCCCTTTTAATTTTTTTTTAAATCTATCTTTAGTAAATCAAAATATGTCTTAAATCTGTTAGCTCAGTCAATGAATGAAGGCTCCATGTGATAAATCAAATTTGTAAGTAAAGCATTATTTTTGTAATAATAATAGTTATATCCTTTTTTCTTAATGGGGGATTAAGCTACCATTTAAATGTAGCCAGTGTTTAACACAAGAGGCTTAATGATGAGGCAGGAGAAGCAGGCTTGTTGCACTTTCAGCCATCTGTTTCTCACACTAGCATGATAATACATTTCCACATGTGGATATGATATATTTCACTCACCAAATATAGTCTCTAGTTTGCAAAGATTTATCTATGAAGTCCTTATATTTATTTTTTATAGCTGAATAATACTCTACTATATAAAAATATCATATCTTTTTATCTATTCTTCAGCTGATGGGCTTTTGGGTTGTTTTCAGGATTTAGCTATGACAAATTGCATTGCTATAAACATGGTGCATATATGATTTCAGTTTGTTTTGGAAAATTAACTAGGAGAGGAATAGTTGGCTTGAAAGGGACCTCTAGTCCTACCTTTATGAGGAATTTCCATAATGGTTGTACCAGTCTACACTACTGCCATCAACAGTGGAGAAGGGTTCCCTTTTCCCCACAATGTCTCCAGCATGTGCTATTGGTTGACTTCTTGATAATAGCCATTCTTTCTGGTGTAAGGTGGCCCTCAACATTGTTTTAATTTGCATCTCTGGGTGACCAATGATGTTGAACATTTTTCACATATTTATTTGCCATTTGTAACTCTTCATTTTTTGAAGTGTATATTCATCTCAGATGCCCATTTTTGGATTAGGTCTTTGAATTTAGGAGGCCTGATTTTTAAAAATTCTTTATATGTTCTGGATAGAAGAACTCTACTATAATTTTTTTCTGATTTATGGGTTTTCTTTGAACTCTGTTAGTGATTTCTTTTGACATACAGAAACTTTTCAAAAACATGAGGTCCTAATTGTTGCTTCTTTGAAATATTTCCCATGCAATTTATTTTAGTTCATGAACTCTCCATCTACCCCATGTCCTTAAGATTTCTACTTACTCTCTCTTCCAGAAAATTTAGTGTTTCAATTTTAATATTTAAATCTTTGATCCAGTTTGACTGTAGTTTTGTCCATGGTGATAGGCATGGGTCTATTTTAAGCCTTCAGCATGTAGAAAGCCAGTTTTTCCAGGATGACTTTCTTCTAGTGAAAGTGTTTGGCCCTTTTGTCAAAGATAAGGTGGCTGAGTGTGTTTGTAGTTTTGTCTGTATCTTCTAATCTATTCCATACTCTGGTTTCTCTTCAGATCATATAAATCTTTTGCCTTTTACTAATCTATTCCATAAATCACAGACTACAAGCTTTTTGAAGGAATTATGTTATCTATTTATTTATTTATTTCACCCTGGATCCTAAAATACTAATATATATATATATTTAATAAGTTAAAATCTTCATTAATACATTGAAAGCTGACATAACTCAAATGATGATACTTTGGACATAGCAAATTGCGTTTGTGTAACAGTGGGGAAGATTCATGTCATGGAATTTTCAACTCTAACATCTGGCAATTGAAGGTCTTATAGTTTGGGTCACTGCCATGAATTGTATTCCAGATTCTGACACTGACTCAGCACATCCCATTTCCTGCTGCTATTGGCCTGCCTTTCAAGTTGATGAGTTATTAATGTTAAAGGAGCAGTGGTATTTCCATAATTAATAAATGTAAATACAATATAGAATTTAAAAAGTGACAAGACTGATAAGCCATTTGAAAATGTAAGACAATAAATGAAATTAACTTGTTATCAAAGTGAGATCAAATAGAGGCCAGAAGAGTTCATTTTTAGTTCAATACGACAAGATTTCCTCATCGACTCAATTAGACAGCAGTTGAGGGGCCACCCAGAAGGTATTCAATGCCCTTTGATAGCTACTAGCAATTCTAGGGCAAACTACTAGTGGCCTTCCATCATTCTGTAATGACAGGGCATTCTCCTTGCCAACTGTCATGTTAAATCACCTAGATTTCGAGATGAGCTATATGATTTCCTAAACTCAAGTCAAAATTTTAACCCAGATCCAGCAGGAAATATCCTGCTTCCTCTGGGTCATGTTACTGAACATATGAGTCAAAGAGTAGTGTTAATCAGCCTCCCTAGTGCTGGGATTACAGCTGTGCACGACCACGCCCGGTTTCAGTGGCTGGATCGGCACAGGACTGACGTGGCATGCGGTACGGGGGATCTAACCCCAATCCTTGCACTTGCCAGGCAGGTGCTTAGACCACTGAGTTATCTCCCTGGCCCCCACTAAATTTTATTTTTAATAGAAATTTCAACTGTAGCACTAAACTTCTCAAATACCTAATGCCTGACTAATAACTTAACGTTTGTAGAACTTCGTAGCTTATTACCTTGTCTAAGTGTGTTTGTAAATCTTATGAAAATTTCATTTTAGGGATAGGTTTGGAAATTACAACAAATAAAACATAGGAACATCACCTCCCACACTCAAAATAAATATGGGAAATTGTTGCACAGGCGTACAATGAACTGCAAACGGATTGTTGATAAAGTCAGCACCTGCCTCTGTGTCTTTTTTTAAAATGTATTTAGTAGAGTCCACCAAGTTTCACTGTACAGATTAGATTTGTAGTGATCCTCCTGTTTTCAGCCTCCCAAGTGCTGGGATTACAGGCCTGTGCCACTCCACCCAGTTTCAATCAATGTCTCAGTGCAGCCCAGTGGCGGGGTTGGCAAAACAGGCAGGGGATCGGATCCTGGCCCCCTGCCTCTGCCTAAGCAGGTACTTTAATCCACTGAGCTATTTGTGTTTTTTTTTTTTCTAGAAAATTCCTTTGCTAGAGTTTGTCTTCAACATACCTAGTACCTGCCTGTAAATATGTTTTCAGATCGCCCTGGCAAGAGCAATTTAAACATCATAAAAGTATGTAATTAAATAATTTCTTAAGTAAATACACTAGAAAGCTTTGCTTCTCCTTAGAGATATCTGAGGATGAGTTAGTCATTGTAAATGGGTTAGTGAAGCTTATCCACATGAAAGATGAATTCAGCAGCCTTATTCCAATAATGGTCTCTTGCCCAAAATAAAACTGGCCAGCAAGCCATATTTATCTTAGCGGTCCTGCCATTTCGTATCACGAAGTGACCGTGTAGTCTCATAAACATAGTACAAAAGTGCTGACTTCTAAAGGCAGATGGTTTTTTTTTACTTGCTTCTGTTTTATAGCTTTGCATAAAATGCTAATGCCATGACATTTGTAGAACTATTAAATCATTTTAATGAAAGAGCAACAGTTATACAACTAATTCATTTTAGTGCATTTTCTTAGGAGAATCCTTGAGTAGTATAATGAGAAAGAGCTTCTTTTAAGTTTATAATTTTAATCTCACATGGAATGGAAACTCATTATTTTGGTATAGTTTGTATCCAAGTTTAATGGCTCCAAATCCACTGACAGAATTCGTTGTCCCACATATGGGCTCATTTTCTGGATGGCCCTCACTTAATATGATCTATAGTACAGCAAAGCCAAGTCTGTTTCTCTTGAGAAATATAGCTTTCTGTGTCCCTTTTAAGTATTTAGGGGTAAATATATGGTTATGCATTTTCAGCTACTGAAAAATGAGCTCAGATCCTATAAGAACAAATCAAGGAAAATATTTGAGCCTTAAAAATTATCCTGTGATCACATAACAAGACAACTGGGATTGAGTCTCATATTTTCCTGTTAATGGTCAGCCCACTCAGTGTGTGTGCTGCTATGCCAAGGCCTCTATGGTAGAAAATGGTCAGAAAGTTCTAGAAATGCAAGTACTGCAAGCAGCAGGACCAGATTTACACTCCCAGAGAGATCTTTTCTTCAAGGTTACCTCTATGAGTATGCAGCTTTCTTCTTGAGTATTAATGATTCTTTTTCTGTTCTCTACCTCCTAGTGTTTTCAGACAAGACAGCCATTAATAATTCTTTCTTTTTTTTTTTTTTTTTTTTTGGTGGAACCAGGGTTTGAACTCAGGTCCTTGTGCTTGCCAGGGAAGCACTTATTCCACTGAGCCATCTCCCTGGCCCCAATAATTTCTTCTTAGTCAAAAATTTATTTCAAGAAAATGCTTTTCTAATATCCTCAAATACTTGAAATACCCAGAGAATTGACTTTATTGTCAACATAATTTCCTTCCTCATGAATTTGTGTGTTCTTGTGAGATATAAAAGCTTGTATTTAGTTTGCTTTCCTTGGCTGTAAAATTTTGGCATTAGAAATCAAACTCATGACCTTGCAGTTGCCTGGAAGGCCTTGTGATGCTGACCTATGGCCAGCCCCCTTATTTTTCATTTTGTTCTGAGTCAAATAATCTTGTCATCACATTTCTGACATGAATTAAAGGCTTTTGCTGCTAAAAAGTTCAAACATGTAGTCCTATCATTTTTTTTTTCCATCCAAGCTTCTTTTGTGCACAGATGTAAAGTTTTTCAGAGATGTGGAAACTAAAATGTTTTCCCTGAAGGCTATTTATTAACTCAGGGCTTTAGACAACAGTGCCTCTCTGTATTTTGCATTGATTTCATTAATCATTTTGAATCAAGACCTTCTTTTGAAATAATGCCCTTGTAGTGCTACTTCAGTGATATAACACTGAACTGGTATCCTTTCAGTTCTCTGATATTCAGTAGGGAATAAAACTCACATAGGCTGTCATTGGAAGTCTAGTTCAGCTTATTCCAGTTTTCAATGAAAGAATGAGAGTTCCTGTTTGTATTTACAAAGATGCTGTATTGAATGTGTATAATTTTATGAATTTTTTTGGTTAGCTCAACAGAAAAAAAATTTTCTGTTACAATATCACATATTTAGATTAATGTGTCAACTATTTCTATGAGTTAAGCTACATAGAAATATCTGTCATTTAATCTTGTGTATCATTACCTATATATTCACTAAGCTCTATATTGGTAATAATGATTATATAATAACTAAATATTTTAGAACATGCCTGTAAGTATTTGATCCTCACAACAGCTCTATATGTTAAGTTTTGTGCCCCAGTTTCATCACTGAAGATACTGAAGTTTGAGGACATAGTAAACTGAATATTTGTTTTACATCAGTACCATAGAAGTTTTTTATTTATCAGAATAACCTGAGTAATCATGTCTAAATTGTTGCTATGGTATTCTGGCCACAAGAACACCAGTGTGTTTTCAGAAGAGTTGTCTTGTAGGTCTCATACAAAATTTCAGTGGCTGATTTTGTTGTCATGAACTCAAGATGCAATTTAGGTGGTGACTGTGTCTTGACCAGACCATAGAAGGCTATTTAAAGGTTTGTATTCCTTAAACATGATGTAAATTGTAAGCTAAGCAGGTGATTGTAGGAGAACAGTGTTAAAGAACCATAGCTTGAAAGACTGAAAAGTTATCCACAGATAATTTCATTGTTTTTTTATTCTTTCAAGAAGGATAGCTAGAGAAAATAGCTCTTTGTCAGTGTTGGCGGGCTGGGTACAGAACAAGTGTCCTACTTTTAGATATGTGTCCCTTAAGGTTACCTCTCCTGCACCTGTTTTGTAGGAATCTGTGAACACTCAGTTCACTCAGTCTCCGAATGGTTATTTTTACTGTGTTGCCCTACCTTACGGTGTATAGTCAAATTTGATGTTCTGCAAGTTCTACTTTATCTTTTCCCTTCTCCCAGAGATTTTCCATGGGTGATTTTTTAAAAATTTATTTGTTATAGGGTCTTCTATACAGGTTGGACTCATAGAGATCCTCCTGTGTCAGCCACCCTAGCGCTGGGATTATAGGCATGTGCCACCGTGTCCAGTTTCAGTGGCTGGCAGAGTGTACCCAGGATAGCAGGGTCTGGCATGGCATGCAGTACCAGAGATCAAACCTGGGGACTTTAATTTGCCAGGCAGGTGCTTAGAGCATCAAGCTATCTCCCCACCTCACAGGTGATAAGATCATTGATCCAGAGTCTCAATTCTTCTGTATTTCACTCTTTTCCAGAATTTCCTTTCTCCCTGAATTTAAATCTAATTTACATTGTCACTCAAATCTCTTTTTTTTTTTTTTGGTGGGAATGTAGACTGGTGAAACCATTGTGGAGATCAATGTGGAGACTCCTCACAAAAGTAGTACTGGAAATCCCATTCAAGCTGGCTATCTCCCCACTGGGAATTTTCCCAGAGGAACTGAAAACATCATATCATAGTGATATATGTGTACCAATGGTTATAGCAGCAAAATTTGTTATAGCAAAATCTTGGAAACAACCAAGATGCCTGTCACATGAGGAATGGTTGAAAAAGATGTGGTATTTTTATATAATGGAGTATTACTCAGCTATGAAGAATGATAAACTTGAACCATTTATATTGAAGTGGATGCCACTTGAACATATACTCATAGGTGAAATAAACACATGTGAAAATATCATATAGTCTCCCTAGTATAAAAAATCAAAAGAAGAAATACAAATAGAAATGTATAACAACAACTAAAAAGAATTTAGTCAGATAGGGTAAACTGAACTACATATGTTGTAGAGTAATAATCGACATCTCTTCTGGATGGTTAACAACCTAAGTTTGCAGATCAAAAATTGGAGAAATTGAAGGGCTGAAAAATCAACCAACATTTTGGCCCTAGCCTTTCAAAGTCAGTGAAGACTCAGGACATAGGAGAACCTGTGCTGTAATATCTTGTAACTCAATTGTGCCCCAAATTTTCTGATCAAGAAGATTATGGAGCCACAGAGGAATGTGATCGATGATGTATAGTGTGCCCGGGGAGAGTCACATGGAGAGAAAACCTTCTCTCAGGCTTTCACAGAGAGCAAACTGGTCAAGCAATGGCCGTGACTCATCCACATGGCTGACACTGACAAAGGATCTACAAAGTAAGGTACAGGATTATAGGATAAACCCTGAGGGTCCTTGACTGACCTTATCAGATACAAAAGTTATGTTTTTTTGTTAGATAGGTCTTGCTTTATCTCAGTCTTAATCATCCAACAGAAAAGTATAAAAATGAGGTATATAAATAAGGCCATAATAATAAGCTGAGCTGTTAATGGCTCTAGTGAACAACTCCTACAGATAGCCGACTATTATTGTGGACAGCTGGACTGTGTTGGATTGTTTTGCTGAATTTAAGTACCTATAATAATTGAATGACAATAGAATACCCATCTTCGACAGGACTAAACAAAAAAAAGGAATACAAAGGTAGAACCACGATGTGTTTGTGTAAATAGTACAGTTAGGATAAATAAATATGCAGTACTTTTGTGTAACTCTATGAGAAATATTTGCTCTAATAGTATTTGGACAGGATATTCTGTCTGCTTGTATTATGGATAACCACTAGGAAGATAACAATGTAAAAATATTAATTATTGAAACTGTAATATAATTCAGCTTTAAAAAAAAGGTAGAGATACAGCTACAGTCTCTTAATTCATTGATTAGAGGCATGTGTTCTAATAGTACTTGTAAATAGAATATTATGCATGCACCTTGTACAACAAAAAGCCACTACAAAAACTGTATGCAATGCATTTATTATTGACTCTGTCCTACTAATTTTATTTGAAACTGTCTCATTGGTATTTGTTTTTCAGTAAAAAAAAAATATATATCTCTTTTTTGTATCTTAATTAATGATACTTCTATCCCATTCATCCTGAGCTACATAGGAAATTCTGTGTTTCTCTTCCTATAAATAAGACACTGAGTATGTTAATTCTATCCCTCAAAGATGACAAGAAAAAGTTTACATATGTTGGCTGTAGACACAAATCTTTTTGGATTATTTTTGATTCATGATTGGTTGAAACCTCACATGTGGAGCCAATGGATGTGGAGTACTGATTGTGTGTGTGTGTGTGTGTGTGTGTGTGTGTGTGCACGCAATGCAGTTTAATTTTTTTTCTATTGTATTATCTATGTGTTAATCACAGAGGACAATGTGCAGCTCCTCAAGTACAGCGTGTACTCTCAAGCCTCCTTACTATGCTATACCACCACTTGGAAAATCCTTGTTTCCCTATGAACAGCATTCTCTGTACACTCCATGATCAAGCTCAAATGTCATAGCTTTTGTGAAATATCCTTTGACTATCTTTCTCAATTCCCTGTTCAACTTTTATTTTTCCTTTGCTGTTGAAGGGACTTGAGCATGGCCTTTGTGGAGGCTTCCTTTGCAGTCCTCCCTACCCTGTAAGCCTGCCCTCTCCTGGACAAAAGGAGTACTCAAGATTTTCTCATGGTCTTGGCTCATGGCTTTATCAACCTTAGCTCGTCAAACTTCGTCCACATCTTTTCATCTGAGTTTGTGACATCACTTTCATTCTCCAAACTCTGTGGTTACAGATTGGAAAGGACCTTACAAAGATGGAGGTGGAAATGGCTTAGTAATCTAGCCTTTTCATGTAGAATCTTTCAATTTCTATGGGTTCTTAGATTTCTGACCTTGTTAATGACCTAACTTCATGTAGCTGAGCTTGTGCTGTTAGCCACCTGCTTGGCTGTTTTCTCCTGTCAATTAGTTGCAAGCAGAATCCCCAGGTGCTGGACTGGTGCCACTTGTATCTGCCACATCCTCTGGCATTTTGCCAAGCCCGTCTCCTTTTGTGCATCTGGGGTCATCTGAAATCCTTTACCTTGACTCTCCTTGTTCTGACCAGTGACATTTATTCCAATCTTGGAAGTCAAAATAATGATACATGAGGGGAGATATACCAAGGCATTTATAATTAGAGCAACTCACAGATTTGCCTTTTTTGGGTTGGAAATAGAGAATGTGCCTGAGAAAATGAGACCCTGGACAGATACTTATGAGAGGGCCAAGGTGGGAAATAATAAAGATCTGGAGTTTAGGGGACCTCTGGGGACAGGTCTATGTGATGGTTGGTAATAGGATGTCTCGGAATAAGGCACCACAGAAGAGGTAAAGTGAGGCCAGAAATAATTGCAAGTATTTCAGCATTTGGTGTAGCTCAGATTGAATTCTTCTGCCCTCACTGTGCAATGTGAAGTTGTGCTTGATGTAATTTGCTAGCTGATTTACTCAAACTATAGATCTAGGATTAGCTCGATAATTTAAATACACGACAAAAGCTCTATGTTTCTCTTTATATATCTTCTAGGATCCAGCACTCACAAAGTATTATTGAAGAAATAAATGAAAAACTCTTGAAATATCTTGTTTCACAGAAAAATATACATTTTAATTAAATAACAAAATATCCTACTATTTAATTTTAACTATTCTTTAAGATGTGGGCAGTGCTTTTCTCATCAGTATGTCTGTACATTCTAAAACTTCATAACGAATTAATGTGAGGTGAGTAGACATAATTTTGAAACAGCAGATTTCTAGAAATGCTGGTGCCAGTGATGGAGTAAGATCCATTCATCAGGGTATGGGACAGGGGACAGAGAGAAGTTATGCTGTGGTAGAGGGTAAGCCTGGAGCAAGCAGCTGAGTTGCTTGAATACAATATTCTCAAGCCTCATTCTGGAGGAAAAAGTGGGTATACTGCTGGGTAATTTTCTGAAGTCTTTAATTATATGAGAGAGTATCAACTACCAAGAGCTCATTGCTTTGGGAACTCCTCCTGTACCAATATGTAGGAGCCTTTGGAGATGAATTCAGACTCCTGGGGGAAGAGCTGGAAAGAACAGAATCAAGGAGGCAGAGGGATGTAAAGGAAGAGCAACACTACCTATGGTCAGCAGTATGAATTGGTTAAATTGCTTAACTTTTCTTAGTTTCAGTTTTATTACCTATAAAATGGTGTTACAGTATCTAATTTGTGCTAGTAAGAGCGAAAGGAATGCCGTAAGGTATTAAGTATACAAAGAGCTTAGCACAGTGTTTTACTATCCATAAGTGCTTTCAGTGTATCATTCATTACCGCAATGGCTACTCATCCTCAACTCTCTTGATCCTGGAAATCAAAGTCACCTTCATTTAATAAGACTCCAGCCAAAAATAATGGAAATGTGGGCAGAACTCCAGTTCTAGAAGTCAAGCTCTGCCAGGGTAAAAAAGGACAATAAGTCAAAGGAGTAGGACAAAAGTGGGTGAGTTGCGCTGCCTTGCCTGCTGCATAATGCAGTTATTTCCATTTTTTGGTTAGGAAGATGAAGGAATCAGAAAATATTTATTTAGAAAAGTCATTTCTTGTTAATTTTTTTTTATTTGATGGTACCAGAGTCTTGTTAATGTTTGATGCCAAATATGTATGGAAGCTGATCTTACCAAAAGCAGTAATAAGGGCCATGCAAATAGCTCAGCAGATTAAAGTGCCTGCAAGCAGGCACAGGAGCCAGGGGGTTCAATACCCAGGACTGTCATGCCGGTCTCACCCCTTGGTCATGCTGAGAAGGCAATTGAGACTGGGCGTGGTGGTGCATGTCTGTAATCCCAGCTCTTGGGAGGCTGTAAACAGGTGGCTCACTATGAGTCTGATGTAGTAGTGAGACCCTGAACACCCTGTAGACCCTTCCTTAAAATACAAATGAAATGAAACAAAACAATCCCCCTCAAAACAAAGCAATAATTATAAATACTGTGTCTTTATTTTTAGGGTTCTTCCAAGCCTGAGAGTATCAAAAAACATCATATTTCATACTCACTAAAACAATACTGCTTTATGTTTGTTTGCAAAACAGTGCTAACATTATTTTTTAGTACCCCAAGCCCATGAATTTGTATATAAAAAAGAAAATCTCTTTAGTTACCAGATGGAACTGAAAGATCCTGATGAAACTGTGTTTCAACCCAAGCCTGCCTTTCTTTTTATCCTTGACAGTCTCCTTATGAGGCACAAGAACAATGGCCCTGCGGGATGCACTCTGCCGGGAAGGATAACAGGGATGAACACCGAGGTGAATGGGGTCACCCCCCCCATGCTGTGAGGCAGCTTCCCTGGGAATGTCAGCTGTTAGCACAAGTGTGATTTCAGATCATGTCAATTCATGGTAATTCTGCTTTGTGTTATGCAAGAAGACAGATTTCCTTCATATAGACAAAAGCAGAAATTAAAACATCTAGATCTCTAAAGAAAGAAATCACTGATTTGTGAAACAGTAGAGATCAGAGATTCTGTTGGATACTTGATTGGAAATAGCGACATGATGGAACATTCATAGAATTCTACAAGCTCCAATTGGTTTGTGCTATGAGGAATAATCAGGTGACTACAGCACTCAGCGGGCAAAAATGATGGTCTTTATGTAGTTGAGGCTTGCAGGCAAAAACTAGTTTACTGCTTATGTTTGTATAGCCCATGGGCTAAGATGTTTTCTTGTCACTTTATATCATAGAAAACAATCGGAAAGAGTATTTTGTATACCTGAAAATTATATCCAAAATTCAGTATTAATAAAATTTTATTGTGACACAGTCATACACAGTTTATCACTGTTTATTGTCAAAGTGACAAAATTAAATAGTAGCAACAGAATTTATGGTCCATACCGTATAAAGTGCTAACTATCTTAGTTTTCACAGAGAAAGTTCACCTCTCCTTGATCTAAACTTCTGGTGAACAATGTGAGGAATCCTAAGTGTTTCACTCTTTTTGAAGTATGAAATGTAGATTCCTAGAGTATAAAGATCAGTAATGCCAATCAGTGACAAGTTCTTGCACATAGCAGTTGAGAAGATACAAAATAATAGTAAGTGACATGTAGGCATTTTATTCACTGAATGGATGGGATGACTATGGTTTTGAGGCAGATAACATGTGTATGCTGAAAACACACAATTGAATTCAGTATTAGGAAAGACTTATTACTATGACCATGACCACAACAGAATCTGGATTCTTTTTTTTTCAGTACTGGAGCTCAAAGTCTAGGCCAGGAAGGTGCTTATGCTGCTGAACTATATCCTTGACACTATATTTTATATGTTGTTTATCTGAGTTAATGACATTATGCTAATATTTCTTCCCTGAAATGTTGATGGAGACCAAGACTATGTGTAATAGTACTGTGAAATAATAATGAAAATTTTAGTATTAAACAATCAAGAATCAGGGCCAACAAGATAGCTCGGTGGACTAAGCACCTGTCCAGACCAGCGCAAGGATTGGGGTTTCATCCCCAGCACCTCAATTACATGCCAGCCCCAACCCTGGGGTGCTGAGTTGGCTACTGAGATGGGGTGTGGTGACACAGGTGTGTAATCCCAGTGCTGGGGAGGCTGAAAACAGGAGGGTCACTATGTCTGAGCTGAGTAGTGAGACCTTGTATCAAACACATTAAAAAATTATTAAAAAACAATCAAGGATCAACTTCATTTGTGTTATAAATAATGTGTAACTAAAGGGAATTAATTATTTCTCTGAACCTAGTCCTTTCCAGAGATATATGTTCTTGTACACAGCCACAAGAGGTTTAATAAACAGTATTTGCTGTCTTTTTGACATGCATTTGTCAGAAATGGAACCTATGTCATTTGGGACCTGAAGGGTTTTTTTTTTTTGCCTTTTCCTTCTATTATCCTTGGCATGCTGACAGGCATTTTATTATTGTGCCACAGCTGCTGCAGTTCCAGACATCACACCTGTGTTCACGGCAGAAAGAAAATGTGGTGAAGTGGATTGGCATTGATGATGGTGTATAAGCTTCATCAGAAAAAGCAAAAGTTTCCATCACTCCTGCCTGACTTCTGTTTGCAACCTAGTGGCTGAAATTGTGTCACATGGATGTTTCTAGCTACATGGACAGGCAGGGAATATATTTGAATGTTGATGAAGATAGATAGATAGAGAGAAATGGCAGGCAGGAATGGCTTTATGTGTATCTGCCACTAATCCTAATAAGTGTAGGTCACAAACTGCTGACATAGCTTTGAAATAATTGCTCCATTCTTTTTGTTTGTTGGAAGGCCAAAGCCAAAAGGAGAATGAGCACAGCGACATCCAGCAAGTATTTGCTAACTTAGAGTCTAGTGATGGTTATTTCAGAGAATGTTGTTCATGTTCATCTCCTGGATTATCCAAAAACCATCACGTTTTCTATACTATACAAGTAGAGTTAATAGTTATACACATTTGGAGAGGAAAGAGGCCATTTAATCATCTTTGTGACTTCTGCAAAGCAATTAAACATTTTTGTGCAGAAACATTTCACATTACACTGGGGCTGGGAGTGAAAAATGTTCATCTGTTTCCATTTTAATCCCTATTCTACAATAAAAATGCAAATCACAGAGTGTTGGAGCAAGGAGCGCCTTCACAGACCATTTAGTACAGAGCCCTATCTGTGATTCAGTGTGGGTGTCCCTGTGCCAACCCCTTGGGCATGCGCCTGTCTACCCAGGATGCAGGATGACTTTTCAGACTTGATATTCATCCCACAGGTCCACATTTCCCCTTTAGTGATCTTCTTTGACTGCGCAGTACTGTAGGTGTAGACATACGGTTTGATGCCAAAGATTGCTTTCATTGCTCCTGAATGGTAGGTGGAGTAATTGCGCCCAGATGAAAGTGCTTCTGTTGCTCTGAAATCAGTTTGCAGGGCATAAGTCCTTCTCTGTTGTTCCTGATCCAATTTATAGAAACCATAAACACTGAAGGAACTGAAGAGGCTGCCCCAGCTGGGCTTGGTGCCGCAAAGCCAGCACTCTGGGTGGCTGAGGCAGAATGATCAGAAATGTGAGTCTGGACCTCCAGCTAGGGAACTTAGTGTTAGTGAGTGAGACCTTGCCTCAAAATAAGAAATACAAAGAGGACTGAGGATGTAGTTAACTGTGAAGGCCTTGAGTTTAGTCTCTAGTAACACATAACACACGCACACACACACACACACACACGATTGTACACAAGAAAGATTAAGCAATGTGCTTAGACTTGCACATATACTTAGTGCCAACGTAAGAGTTTGGTTTTGATTTCTTACCCAGGGCTTTTTTCCATTTGCCAGACTACAGAGAAGGTTATGTTGCCTCAAGTTGTGCCAAGAGACATAGGTAAAATGCAGTATAACAAAAATATTTTCTTCAGACCTGAGACCAAGATGACCATCTATGCTCATGTCTCCTAACTTCCCTTTTAAAAACTGTACGTTTTGAGTCAAAATATATATGGACACTGTGCAACAACAACCACAATTACTGAGGAGACATATTTATCACTCTCAAGAGATTACTAATGTATGTAGTTTCTAAAAAGTATAGTGTTTGGATGTCGTGTCTTTTAGTATACGATAGTAATATAGAGCAGTGAGTTTGGTTTGGTATATCAGCACATAGAAATACTTTATTTTTTATTTTCACCCCCATCTCCCCTCCCTTGATTCCTGCCCTGATTTCTGAAAGCATTTCCCTTTTTCGTCGTTTCACCTTTATTTTAATAATACCTTAATTACATTCGAAATATATGTAAGGGAAAATGTAATATTTAGCTTTCTGAGTCTCTGTTATTTGCTTAACATTATGGCTTCCATTTTCCTTGAATGACATATTTTGTTTTTTTGATGTCCGTCCATCAAAATGGGCATCTAGGCTATTTGTACATCTTAGTTATCATGAATTGTGCTGCTTAAACATTGGTATGCATGTATCATTATAGTATATTATTTTTAATTCTTTTAGAAATACAGAAGTGGTGTTGCTAGATCAAATGATATTTCTGTGTTTAGAGTTTCTAAATTGACTTAACATATATTTTTTAACTTTATATTTATTTTAATGAGAAAAATGTAAAATAGCAATGAAACAGTTTCAAAACAGGTTAGTAGGACAGTTACAATAATTAATACAGTGTTGTTTTTATTTGCATTTCACGAATGGCTAGCGATGTGGAGCATATTTTCATATATTTATTTGCTTCTTTAATTGTGTCCTCTGAGAAGTGTGTATTCATCTCAGATGCCCTTTCTGAATTGGGTCTTTAAATTTGAGGGCCCTGTTATATCTTAGTTCTTTATATATTCTAGACAGTAGTCCTCTGTCTGATTGCTTATTAGTTAGGATTTTTTCAAAGTTTGTGGGTTGTCTTTTCACTCTGTTGACAATTTCTTTTGACATGCAGAAGCTCTTTAAGAAGAGTTGATCCCATTTGTTGATTCTTTCA
>PVKA01029350.1:0-28388 GCA_004027165.1 Ctenomys sociabilis | reverse complement strand
TATATTTTTTTTTTTTAGGCAGGGTCTTGCTCTGTAGTGTAGGCTGGCTGGCCTTGAACTCACTATGTAGTCCAGGCTGACTTCAAACTTATCCTCTCTCAGCCTCCTGAGTGCTGAGATCACAAGCATGTCCTATCATGACCAGCTGCTATATATTTTAGGAAGAAAATGGTAGAGGAGTGATTAAAAATGAGAATAATTGTCATATTGTAGATAAAATTTTAAGTAATTTCTCCTAAATAACGCTGAAGGCAATTATACAAAAAGGAGTTGAACAAGTGGGGAGATATCTCAGTGGACTGAGCGCCTGCCTGGCAGGTGCAAGTATCTGAGTTTGATCCCTGGTACCGCATGCTGTGCTGACCCTGAAACCAGGAGTGGTAGTGCATGCCTGTAATCTCAGCACTGGGAAGGCTGAGAAAGGGGGATCATTATGAGTCTGAACTGCGTAGAGACCCTGTATCAAATAAATAAATAAAATATTTTTTTAAAAAGGAGTTGAAGGAAAATTGTTATAGCAGCTAGTGTGAAGCCGGAGAGATGGCTCAATGGAATAAGCAGCTAGTGTGGTGATACATAGTTATAATCCCAGCACCCTGGGAGGTTGAGATAAGGGGATTGAAAGTTTGAGCCCAGCCTGGGCAATTTAGTGAGACCCTGTCTCAAAAAAGTAAAAAATCAGCTGAGCGTGATGGTGCGTGCCTCTAATTCCAGCATTAGGCAGGTTGAGCCAGGAGGATTTCTGAGTTCCAGGTCAGCCCAGGCAAGGCCAGCCTGAAATGCATACTGAGACCCTTTTTCAAATAATAAATAGGCTGGCGATGTAGATATATATATATATATATATATATATATATATATATATATATATATATATATATATATATATAGAGAGAGAGAGAGAGAGAGAGAGAGAGAGTCCTGTGTGTGCGTGTGTGCATGCACATGTGCACATGTGTATCTACTGCTTGTCTGAACTTACACTTTTTTTTTAAACTTACTACTGTGATATTTTATTAGGTAAATTAAAGTTAATTGTTTTATATTTATAAATACATTAATTTTTTAAGCTGGTGGAGTGTCCCTCTGGATTCTAAAAAACTGGTGCATCCCTTTGGCTAGCTATAAATGTTAAGCAACTTGAGGTTCACATTGGTCACAATGAATAAAGGAAATGACCTAGACCAGAATCACTGGGGCTTAGACTTAGAGTCACTGGGGCATAGTGAATAAATATTTGTCCAATGAAAAATAATGAATAAGAAACTCCTGGGCTTTTCCCAACCCATAAACAAGGCTTCAAATTTAAAACCTGTTAATTTCACTTTTAATTGACAATATTTGTATATACAGTACTTGTATAGTACAATGGGATGTTTTCATGCATGTTTACATAGGATGATTAAACCAAGCTAATGAACAATTCTCTTACAATTATCATTTTTGTGATGAAAACACTTAAAATCTATTCTTAGACTGGGGAGATAGCTCAATAATCTAAGCACCTGCCTGGCAAGTGCAAAAACCTGGGTTTGATCCCTGGTACCACATGCTGTGCCAGCTCCAGAAACTCAGACCATGGAAACCAGTGGAATACAACTGTAATTCCAGTGCTGGGAAGGCTGAGACGAGGATCACTACAAGTCTGAGCTTCATAGCAAGAGCCTCTACCAAATAAATAAATAAACAAACAAACAAACAAATAAATAAATATTTTAAAAATCTATTCTTTGCAGTTTTCAACCATATGTTGTATTTTTATTTTAGTCACTGGCCTATGCAACAGATCACTAAAGCATATCCCTTCTAACTGTAGAATGTTTTATTTACTTATTTATTGTTTGCTTGTATTTTTTTAACTTTTATTTGCATTTACTTTATGCTTACTTTGTTCCCTTGCTATGAGGTTTTGTTTCTTCAGTTTATCCAGGGGTATCTTTTTCTTGTGTGCAACTTACTCTTTGCTTTAGGAACAATTTGTTCCTTTCAGTAAGGATCATCTCATTTGTGGAGGACCACCTGGCCACATTCCCTGAATGAGGAGCAATTATCTCCATTTTGGCTGAACCTGGCCCTATTTCCATGTACTGATGTGTGCAAGGCTGGCTAGGACTTTTCCTTATCCCTTCATTTGGTTTTAAGGAATGAAAATTGGTCCAGCTGAGGTGCTGATGTGCGTGTAGTCTTTGATGCATAGACAGGGATAGAAAGCCTTGCTCCACATGGTTGGCTGAGATCAAGCCTCAAGATAAGAAACTGACTTCCCAGGGCATAAAAGATCACATGCACATCGTCACGATTCCTGGTACCAGGAAAGAAAAAAAGATTACACATCAGAGCTGAGGCACTGACCCCAAAACACTATGTACTGCCTCAGTTGTGCTATGCAGATTGCCCTTTCTGCATATCCTTCTCTGCATATTGTAGAGGTGGTTTCAGGCCTCCTACCTAGCTGAGCTCACTGTACTTATGTACATCCTGGGATTCTCAGTCATTCATCCTCAAGTCACTCCCTTCTTCACAAATTAATAAAACTTAGATTCATCCCTGGGTCAAGGCCTTTGTTCTATTATCTGTCATCCAAAGCTGAACTCAGGACCCCCTTGATTCCCCACTGTTTTGGATGTATTATATCTTTAGCTATGGGTTGCACTGGAATTAACTTGATGGAATTCCAGTAACTTTTCCATGGGGTTACAAATCTAAACTTCCTGGGCTGCAATGAGGACCTGGAAGGGCCCTCTATACTCAATGTGGCAGAGAGAGTATATATATATATATATATATATATATATATATATATATATATATATATATATATATATGGGCTAATCTGGCCATGAGTTCCATAAGTATGGTGGCACATCTCGGGTGCATGGTTCACCTGGATATGTTAAGTGACCAGAGAATCTACATCTAAACTCTTATATTCAGCAACATTCTCTGCATTTTGGCATGTGCAGCAGAAATGCAGCACTCTTTTTGGGCCACCAACCCTGTGTCCAGCCCTATTGTTTGGCCTGGGCACACCTACCAACTCCACCATTGTAATGCTGAAATGGCACACATTACTTCTTTAATATGACATCCTTCAGATACTTGGTGGCCTTTTTACACGCACACCCTTAATGGCCTGGGCAGTTTCCTGGGTATTCTGAAAGTGAACATGAGTCTTTTAACCTCTTGATTTGCATCATTTTGTGGGGTTTTCTGTGTCAAGAGAGTAGTGAACCATTATTACAGGTCATCTCAAGCTGCTCACAGCAAGAGAACTTATTTGCTTTAGAGACGGTGTCTTAATATGTATCTAACTGGGCTTTGAACTCACTGTGTAGCACAGGCTGGTCTCGAACTCACAGCAATCATTCTGCTTCTGCCTCCTGAAAGTGCTAGAATTACAGTTGTGCATCACCATGCCTAGCTAGGATCTTTTTTAAAACACTACTTTGTAGGGCTAGACATGTGGTTCAGTGGTAGAGTTCTTGCCTTCCATGTATAACACACTGGGTTCAATCTCCAGCACCACACACAAACACACAATTTAAAAGAAAAAAAAAAAAAAAAAAGAAAAAAAACCTGCTCTGTGCCTCTTCTCACCAAGTGCATTATGTGCAGTATACAATATTTATTTTTCAGTGTTTGGGACTGATCCTCACCCCCACCTATGCAAAGCAAGCACTGTAGTATTGAGAGAGGTCCCATTCAGATGTATAGCTGAACATATCTCTTGGGTTCACTGTAATGAAAATTTGCTGTCATTGCTGGGTGCCACCCACTTCTTCCTTCCCGGGAAAGAATCTACTACATTTCTTCTGGATGAGTGATGCTGCAACTGAGTCCTGTCTTGGAGGCCCATCATGATGGACATCCCACTCCCCACAACCAAAGGGCAGGCACCTGAGCCCCGCAGCCAGGCCCTTCTTGCAGGACAGAGCCTCGGAAGGAGCCAGCCCTCTACCTCTGGAGTATCACTGCTTCCACACTGTCCAGATTGCCTCTCTGATGCTCTGAACTCCTCAATCCCTCCAGAGCTTTCCTTTTTTGCTTGTTAGCCCAAGTCTGTTTTGTGCTCACTGCCAATGATCGCTCATGTTTGACTATCCCTGTCCCTTTTTGTTCCCAAATCCTCCATTCAATCACAGACTTTACTGAATAAGGAATGGCACCCTTAGAGTTAGGATATAAATAGGATACTAAAATATTTGCAAAAATATTTTGCAATTGTAGATGAAGGCTCTAGAAAACAAAAGCTATGCTGTGTATTTCAAATAGAGCAGATTCAATACAGAGAATTAGGTACATAAGTATTAGAAGGCTGAGAGGACAAAGGCCAGGCATGATAACTAATGCCTATAGTCCTAGCACTTGGGAGGCTGAGGCAGGTGGATCACTGAGAGATTGAGGCCAGCCTGGGGTACAAGACAGTGTTGCTCAAAAAACAAACAAAAACCCCTAAAGAGCCAGCCAGATAGCTCAGCAGATTAAAGCACCTGCAAGCAGGCAAGGCTGGGGTTTCATTCCCTGGCCTGTGGTGCTGGCCCCACCCCTAGGTGAACTGAGATGGCAATTAAGACTGGGCATGGTGCTGCACCCCTGTAATCCCAGCTCTTGGGAGGCTGCAAACAGGAGAATCACTACAAGTCCGATCTAGTAGTGAGACCCTGAACACCCTGTAGACCCTTCCCTAAGAATGAAAAAAAAAAAAACCTTAAGATAAGGTAACTCAAATATTTGTTACCACTTCCTGTCCCCTCCTCTGAGGTTGACAATAACTGTAGGAAGTGGCCACTCACCTGGCTGGCTGAGCTCTGTTGTTTGAAATTCCCATAGTTACTGCTCAGGCCAGCAAGGAAGATATGGCTGGGGGGGGGGCATGGTGTGGTGACACTGGGAAGCTGAATGCAAGGGCTATAGCCCTGCCCACAGGAAGTCCCTTCTGTCCCCCTTTGGTGGACAGGACCTCATGGGAAAGCAATCTGCATGTGAATTTGGGAGAAGCAAGTTATAGCCCTAGAAGTGCTGAACAGAAAAAAGATGTTTAGTTTAGAGCTAAGAGACAGCAAGTAAACAACCACAGAAGCACACTTTGCTTTTAAGAGGATTATTAATGGCTTCTGAAAATAGAACTCCCTAGTAAGTTGGAAATGTTTAACATGCATCAGTGGCTGAATGTAAATTACACTGTTGTATTCTATTGAAAGATCTGAGGGCAAGATTCTGGATTTGTATTCTTTTTCCCCTTAGCAATGGTCCATGGTTATATCAGTTGGAAAATTTGTCCCCCAATACACATTTATAAGGTGTAGCAGTTACATCAAGATTGTTCAGTTTGATTATTACAAAGAGGAAACTGGCATCCACAGAAAGCTATCACAGTTGTTGAGGGATCTGTAATTGCAAGGTCATTTATAAACTCCCCTGAGAATTGCTTCTGAAAGTATGTTAGAAGAACCAGGCACAATGGCATAGGCCTGTAATCCCAGTGAGATGCTGTGACAGGGTCACTTGAGTTCAGCCTGAATTACATAGAGACCCTGTCACCAACAAAACAAAACAAAGCAAAGCAAAAACAAACCAAAACCAAAACCAAAACTAAAAAAGAAAAACAAGAGAGCTGGGTATGTAACTCCCTGCTCATCTGCACTCACCTACCATGCTTGGGGCTCTAGATTCCATCCCTGGCACAACCCAAAAGACTTTTTTTTTACAAGAGAAACTAGAAAAATTTAATTATATCATGCAAGAAATACTTAGAAGTCAGGTGTAGTGGTGTATGCCTGTAATCTGAGCAATTCAAGAGGCTGAGGCAAAAAGAGCATGTTCTAAGCCAGTGTGAGAAATTTAGCAAGACCTTGTCTCAAAGCATACATATGTCTGGGGATATAGCTCAGTAGCAGAACACTTGCCTAGCTCCTGCAAGGTCCTGGGTTCAATCACCAGTACTGAGGGAAAAAATACATAAATACAACTTTTATTTTTGAGACACGTTCTCACTATGCACGCAGTTCAGGCTGGCCTTAATCTCACTCATATAGCCCAGGCTGGCCTCCAACTCACAATGACCCTCCTACTTCTGCCTCACAAGCGCTGGTATTAGAGGCATGTTCTACCACATCTGCCAAAAAGTTTTGAATTTTATTAAGGGAAATTATATATTACACACTCAGATCTTTCCTGCAATATTTCAGTTATTCAAATTTTCTAATTGAAAATTTAAGATTAAAATGGTGTCCAAGGATAGAGATGCAGCTCAGTGGTAGAGTACATGCTTTAAGCCAGACACAATTGCTCACCCTTGCAGTTCCAGCTACTGGGGACGCTGTGGTGTGAGGGTCATTTGAGTTTAGGAGTTCAAAGCCAGCCAGGAAACCCATTGTAAGACCCCGATCTCTTTAAAACATAATAAATTTAGAGTGATAGCCTCACTTAACATCTATTTAACACTTATTATATTCCAGATACTTTACATATATTATCTAATTTGCCTCATGAGTACCCTGTGACTGTTACCATCAATATTATCATTATCATCATCAAAACACTTTAAGTAACTTACTCACCATTTCACAGTTTGTCACTGAAATGTGATCAGATACAACATCCAGGTAATCTGGCTCCAGAGATAATTTATTTAAACGTGTTAGTTTGTCTGAAAAAAATTGACATAAAAAGAACACCTGGAAGCTGGGTGTGATGGTGCACTGCCTGTAATCCTTGGGAGGCAGAGGCACCAAGCCCATGTCTGAGGCCAGCTTGGTGCTACATAGTGAGCTCAAGGCCAGCTTGAACTACATAGCGAGACCTTGTCTCAAAAATCCAAAACAAAAACAAAGCACATGGACGAAAGGTCTCACCCTCTATGTAAGAAGCACAGGCAACTCAATAGGCAAAGGCCAGTCCTTTCAACAAATGATGTTAAAACAACTGCACCTCCACATGCACAAAATTTATTTTAATTATTTTGGTTCTGTTAAGGATCCAACCCAGGCCTTCATGCATAGTAGGCAAGTGCTCAAAAGCTGAATCCTGTCTTAAGCTTCAAGCCTTTCACAAAATGAACTCAAAAAGAATTAGAAACCTAAATGTGAAATGCAGGGATGGGGGAGATGGCTCAGAATAAGCACTTCCCTGGCAAGTGCAAGGGTCTGAGTTCAATCCATGGTTCCTGAAAAAAAGAGTAAAATGCAGAATTATAACTCTTACAAGATGGCATAGGAGAAAAATCTAGATAAACTTGGGCTTGGTGATGACTTCTGAGATCCAACACCTAAAGCACAATCCATGAAAAAATGTGTTTAAGTTAGACTCAAAATTAAAAATTTCTGCTCAAATTGTTTGGAGAACAGTGATGTTTCATGAGCAAAACTGAGCAAAGGATGAAGGACAAGATAAACCATTTCCACAGATGATGGGGTTCTGGATGGATTTCTAGGTTCTTGTGTATAAGGAACAAAGTATTGGACATGGCACAAGACAGTATGGAAAAAGTAGCAAAGTTTAATGAAGTTTAATTAGATGATGGTATTTTTTGAGTGAATAGGCTTGTGCTAGTGGAAAGGAAAATGGTGTGAGCACTGATGGCGCTGGATTTAAGAATTTAAAATGAGGTGCCTAGTCTAGAACACCTCCTATTGGATTTTCCAGAGCTCGATAGATGACATAATTGACAGAGTGCTGAATCATGTCAGTTGTGTCTACTGTGCATGTCCTTTCCCATAATTTGGTCTGAAAACCGGTTTTATGAGATACAATCTATATGCCTGAACCTTCAACATGCTCAAGGTAGAGAAAGGTCAGGCTGAAGAATCTGGGCACCCGCATCTTGGTTTGGGATTTTGAAATCTTCCAAGGCAGGCCCAGGAATCTTTTTTTTTTTTTTAATCTTTCCCTTAGGGTAGGAGGTCTTAGGATAAGGGTCAGGGGTTTGGCCCTGGGGTGTTGCTCAGATTCAGGTAAGTGGAGGAGAGTGGTCCTATAGCTTCCATTATACTATCTATATTAAAACTGTGAGCAACCATATCAATGTGTATTGTAATGTTCTATAATTTATAAATGTATAAAAGTTTCTGAAGAGCCTGGGCAATTTGAATTGTTGGAGTCCTGACCTTAAGTTTATATTGAATACTACTTAATTTAATAATTTGATTTGATATGAGGTACTAGGAGTTGAGCCCAGGCCTCTGCAATGAGCTATATCCTCAGCCTTTGTTTATTTATTTATTTTTATTATTGAGTTGGAGTCTCTTTAATTTGCTAAATTACCTTGGCTGGGCTGGGACTTGAAATCATCCTGCCTCAGCCTCTCAGAGTACCGGGATTACAGGTGTGCACTACCATGCCCAGCTTATTTTTCTTTTAATTTTTTTTAAGGCAGGCTCTCACTATGTAGTCTAGGCTGGCCTGGAACTTGTTTATGTAGGGGGTGTTCAAGCTCAAGGCAATCTTTCTCCCTCAGCCTCCCTAGTGCTGCGACTATAGGCATGTACTACCACCCTTAGCTATTTTTTTTGAGACAGGGTCACCCTGAGGTAGGATAGAAGAAATACAGATAGGTAAAAAGGAGACAAAGAAAATTATGATTTTTTTTTTTTTTTTTTGTGGTACAGGGATTAAACTCAGGACCTTGTGCATGCCAGGCAAGTGCTTACTCTACTATCTCCCAGGCCCATGATCTTTTTAAAATGTATTTGATACAGGGTCTCATTACACAGCTCAGACTCATAGTGATCCTAATGTATTCAGCCTCCCTGGTGATGTGATTACAGGCATGTACTACCATCCCTGGTCTCAGTGGCTGGCTCAGCATGCCCCAGGGGCAGGGCCAGCATGGCATGTGGTGCAGGGGATTGAACCCTGGTCCCTGCACTTACCTAAGCAGGCACTTAGTCTGCTGAGCTGTCTCACCAGCCTGAAAATTACGATTTTAAAGATGAAAACTGCAGCTTCAGGGCACAAGCCTAAAGATTTTTTTCTTGTCTCCCGAAACATAATAATCCTAGTGAATTCCCTGTCACCTATGAATGGATTCTACTTCTTTCACCTATTACTAGACTGCCTTTTCACATATAAATTAAGCTTTCCCCTATTTATGGACCTTTAGCTCACTAATGTGGGCTATCCTATCACCAAACCAAGACTGAGGCTATAGGTTGACAAATTCCATAGATTTCCACCACACACACACACACACACACACACGCACGCACACATACATGCACGCACGCACATTCCCACTTCCAAACTTTAGTGCACCTCTCTCTCAAGGGCCCACACTGCACTCTTAGGTGTGTACTTATATTTCTGCCTGATAAACCCTTCCTGTGCCTCTTACTGCTGCATCATAAAAATTCTTTTTCTGAGAAGGGAGTCAGTGAGCATACAATCCTATTCTACGACAGGGTAGGTTAGGTTCCTTATCTCAGTTTTGGAGACCTCCTTGGGCTTTGTCTGGTGATATCACTCTGTAGCCCAGGCTGGCTGAGAACTTAAGATCAATCCTCTTGCCTCAATCTCCCAAGTGTAAGAATCCAGGCTTGAGCTACCATGCCCTGTTTCATTAAATGCTACTTAGCATAGCATACAAAATAATATTATGTACTAGTTAGCACAATACAGGAAGTGGTATTTCATTAAGTTCTAGTTAGTACAGTACAGGAATTAATATTTAAGTACTAATTCGTATAAAACAGGGATTATTGTTGCTTTTCTGGGCAGTGATTGTTAGTTAACATTAGATATTTTTCTCATGTTTTGTTGATTCTGTTTTAATCAAGAAGGGATACATGTCCCAAGTACCTCTACACTCCCATTATAGAAAGGAATTTTAAATATGAATTTAGATTGTTTACAGCAGTGGCTTTTAAATATTTCTTAGCTGCAACTCACAGTAATACATATATTTTGCATCGATTTTCTGTTACCCATTCATCTTGTCTGATAATGAAACAAATATCTCACAAAGTGGTACTTCTCCTTAGTAGGTGTAACATACTTACAAATATCTCACAAAGTGGTACTTCTCCTTACTAGGTGTAACATAACTTACAAATATCTCACAAAGTCCTTACTAGGTGTAACATACTTACAAATATCTCACAAAGTGGTACTTCTCCTTACTAGGTGTAACATACTTGGTCTGGTCTATCCTATCCTATTCTATTTCATTAAAAAATGCTGGTCATTCTGGGCATGGTGCTGCACACCTATAATCCCAGGACTTGGTTTCTTTCTTTTTTTTTTTTTTTTTTAGTGGAACTGGGGATTGAATTCAGGCCCTTGTGCTTGCCAAGGAAGTGCTTATTCCACTGAGCCATCTCTCCAGCCCCAATCCCAGGACTTGGGACATTGAGGCACAAGGATTCCTGGGAGGTTGAGGCCAGCCTAGACCACATAGTAAGACCCTGTTTTTAAAACAAACAAAAACCAATGCTGGTCACGACCCTTTAATTTGATTCTACCTGTGATTTGAAAATGTGGCTTGAGGAACTCCAGATGAAATGTGCAGGTTTATTTGGCCATTTCAGTTTTGCATAATTATAAAAATTTAAAACTAGCTTTATAAACTTTCTGGGGAGTAGAGTTGTTGAATGATTAAAGACTTATCTTCTAAACTGTTTGAAAAATAATTTCCAAATATATAACTTTTATGGTAAAAGAAAGTCTAGCATGATTTAGCTATTTATCCTAAGGCACTAATGTCCTACTTTCTAAAAGTTATAGTTTTTTTTTTTTTTTTTTTTTTTTTTTTTTGTACCAGAGATCAAACTCAAGACCTTGTGCTTATGCTACTGCCAAGTAGGTGCTTATGTTGCTGATCTAAATCCCTGGCCCCTAAAAGTTACGTTTTATAAAAGGCAGCAAAAATTGGTTACATCAGGAATGTTCAGGGCTGGGGAAATAGCTCAGTGGCATAAGTGCCTGCCTGGAAAGTGCAAGGTCCTGAGTTCGATCTCTCATACCAAAAAAACCAAACCAAACCAAACAAACAAACAAAAAAGAAATGTGCAATTATAGGGTGTTAGTTGCATAAATAGTAGATTATTCATGAGGTGTACTATGGAGCCATTAAGAAGGATTATGTAAGGAAGGTCTAGTTCAGTATTTCTGCCTCTCCCAGGGGGACATTTGACAATTCCAGAGAAATTTTTAGTTGTCATAATGGTAGAAGTGAGGTGTCAACCTGTTATCAGTTTCCAGGGCTCTGGAGACTCTTTTCAGGTCCCTGGCATCCTGAATACAAGAATTGGGTAAGATACATGAGAGAAAGTAATGAGGTTTTACATTTGTCAAAGGTAGGATAAGCTCACTTTGTAGAGTGAGAGCAGAGCACTGAGAAAGCTCATAGTGGCCTCAGGCAGAGATTTTTTATGTCAGCCATTTTTGAGGCTGACATCAGATCCAGCCCCTCCTATCAAAAACCTGCTTGATTTCACACAGGTACAAGGTTCTGAGTTCAAGTCCCGATTCCCCCCAAACAAACAAAGAAACAACTATTGGTCCCAGCCACAGGGCTTGGAAACTGTTCCTCCCCAGTATGGCTGGGAGCTCTGTGATTAACAGGCCACACCCACTTGCTCAGTAGCTTGACCATACCCTAATTTGCCTGAAACTGGTATCTACTAGGTAGAGGCAAGATGTTGTTAAACATCTTCCAACAGCCTCCCACAAAAAAGAAACAATCCTCAAATACCAGTAATGTTGAGCCTGAGAAAGAGGCATAGACAATGGCTATGTCTATAGGGGAACTTTGTCACATTCTTTTTTTTTTTTTTCCTGGTGTGTAATGTAATTCTTTTATTTCTTGACACACAAATGGTTCAAAAACATGTTTATTTAGAAAAGTTAACAAAAAATGAAAAACAGGTTTCAAATAGCTTAGATTTCCTGATATATGCCTTCTCACCCAAAGTTAGAACTAACACATTGTCCACTTATATGCCCACATTTGTGATTCAAGCGATTGGGCTGAAAAGGGAAACTCCTAACAAGTCCCACATAAATATGGTATGCCTTTGTAGAGAAATCTAGGATTTCTCAAAAATGGTTTTAACTGAAAAGCCTCTAGTCCTATCAGGATAGTGCTTTATTTTATTTTAAATCAGTTTCTGAGTATGAGTCCAAATCTCAAAAAGTACGTTCAAAAACAGAGCCATTCAGGTACACAAGTATGCCAGTCCAGTCAGCTGCGGAGAGGGACCATGTACATAATGCAGAAAGAAAATCAAGGACTAGATGCTGAGACTCTCTTGTGTCCCACAGCTCGAAGAAGTGGCTGTATCTTATATAGTTTTCCACTTCTTGGCAGATGGCCGCTCAAATGCATCACATACCCCTGCTTGCCTTTTGTTTAAAGCACTTTGTATTTTGCGCACTCTCTTGGCCCTATGCTGAGTCGAAGGAGGTAGTGTCTTGGTCCACAAGGTGGGTGTATTTGGTACGACTGGAGGATCATTTCAACAAAACCATTCTTCCTAAAGTCATGTAGGTGATAGTACTTCTGTAAAAATTTGTATTTGCCTTTAACAGCTTTTGTTGGCAATGACTTTGCCATTTTCCCAAAGCTCGGCTCTCCTCTCTTCCTCAGTAAGATTTCTCATGCGTTCAATTTCTGATTCCTCCTTTTCAAGTGCTTCTCGGTCCCTCTTGATCTCTCAAACCTTCCACACTTTATACTCCTCATCATTTTAATCATCAGTATTGAAAGCATCCAGTGCAGCCAGTGACCGCTTGTTCTCTTCCAGCTCTCTTTTGGTCTCCTCTTCGACAATCTGAAGTGTGTACTTGCGCCTTTCCTCAGCCACGTGTCTGGCTTCTCCCTTCAGCTCCTTCTACGTCGGTGCTTCAGCCTCACGTTCCCGAACGGTTCCTAGGTCCTTCTTGCGGATGAAGACTGGCTAAGGCGAGGCTCCCTCTCATCTTCACTGTCTATGCACTTTTCTTACTCAGACTCTGATTCTGACTCTTCCGTGGGATGTCCTTCATCTTCTGCCTCCATCACGTCCATCTCTTCATTTTTTCTTTCCTGTGCTCGCTGACGCATCATGCCACGGTGCCGCTCTATTTCCTCATCATCAATCTCTTCCTCTTCTTCTTCACTGTGATCTTCTCGTTCCACATGCCAAGCATCTCCTTCTCCTTCTGAGTCACTTTCTCCTACCACTTCAGGTTCCACTGTTTTCTGATGGCGAGCCAATCTCTCTTTTAAGTCACTAATCCGATTCTGTAAGTGCAGCAGCTGGGGGTCACTAGAGTAATCTTCTTCTTACTCCTTAGACTCTGTTGCTGGTTCTTTGGCTTCCTTAATGAATTGAAATTCTTCATCTTCTTCATCTGATGACTCCATAAGAGCATAGTCTGGCCTCTTTCCAGACTCATAACGTTTTACCTTTATTTTCTCCATTGAAATCTCACCTTTCACATTGGGGACTGGGACAGCCCTGGCCATAGACTGAACAGGTAGTTGCTTCATGAGTGAGCTTGGGACAGGCATATTGACAGAAACAGCGATGAATCCTCACATTTGACAGATTCCAAACGCTGAACATGTAGGAAGAGATTTACTTCATTGTTTACATCTATAAATCCTAACCTTTTTTTGAACAATTTATATATATCTCATTCTCGGAGTACAGTTATTTATATACATGATTTATTCTCTTCCTAGTTTGGAAGTTCTTTTCTTTTTTCTTTCTTTGTATTTTTGAGATAGGGTCTCACTATGCAGTTCAGGCTGGCCTGAACTTAGGCTCCTTTGTAGCTCAGGCTGGTATCGAACTCACAACAATCCTCCTTCCTCAGCCTCCTGCATGCTGGGATTACAGGCATGCACCAACACGCCTGGCTCTGGAAGTTCTTTTTTTATGGGTGATCCATACCGGATTCATGTCTCTGTACCTTGAAGCTAGAACACCTTGATCCTGTAACTGACAAATGTTTGTTAAATTATTTCATAGGAAAAATGATGAACCCTGTAAAATTTTTTTGAGCCAGGGACTTGCTGTGCAGTTCAGGTTGACCTTGATCTCATTAGGTAGCTCTAGCTGGCCTCAAACTCACAGCTATCCTCCTGCCTCAGTCTGCTGAGTGCTGGATTACAGGTGTGCACCACTACACCTGATAAACTGCTGTGTCCCGCACAGCTCTCAATGTTCTCAGGGAATAAAAGGTGAAAGGATCAAGAAACGACAGAGACAAAAGCTCGGAATCAAGTGAAGTCCTCTTTACACTCAGAAGGTTGATGTCAAATTCAACCTCTGCCTAGCAAACTGGTTGCAAGCTGGAACAGCTTATTTATGTGGCTGTAGGAGCTTCCAGTATTCTCTGGCAGCTTTGTTTAAGCCTGGTATGTGTGATTGATTTCCAGCTTCAGCTGCCCCATGTAAACCCTACAATTATTGAAATAGAACATATGCATTATATATTCCACAATATATTGAACTGAAAAGACAAGTTGTAAAACAGTATGAGTGATCCACAGATCCAATGCAATCCCTGTGACAACCCCAGCTTCCCTTTTCATAGAAATGGACAAACTGATCCTCAAGTTCATACAGAAAGTCAAACACTTGAAAAGCCAAAATAATCTTAAACAAAGTTACAGGATTAACACTTCCCTACAGTAAATAAAGTGTAGACGGGCATAAGGACCCACATGTTTATTAAATAGGAGAGAATTGAAAGCCCAGAAGGAAAGCCTCATATTTACATTCAGTCAATTTTTGGCAAGGGTGCTAAAATAAATCAGTGAGGGAAAGAATAGTGTTTTCAACAGATGGTGCTGGAACAATGGGATACATTCATAAAGTTGTATGCTCAACACCACATACAAAAGTTAACTCAAGGCCAGGCATGGTGGTACATGCCCATAGCCCCAGCATTCAAGAACCCTGGGCAGGGAGATTGCTGCAAGGTTACATAGTGAGGGGCGGGCAATGGGAAGAAAAAACAATCAAAATATATCACATACAGGTACAAATTCCCTGTGATGAATGTTATCTAAAATGTACCAATAAAATAAAAATGCAAAAAGCTCCACAAAACAATTATAGTATAAGTCTGAATTTTTAACAATTGAATTTAAAAATGGGCTAAGGATCTGAGTAAAATATTTATCCAGTGAAGGTATATAAATGAGAGCCGGGCGTGGTGGCACAGGCCTGTAATTCCAGCACTCGGGAGGCTGAGCCAGGAGGATTACTGTGAGTTCGAGAACAGCCTGAGCTACAAAATGAGCTTAAGGCCAACCTGAACTGCATAGTGAGTCACTGTCTCAAAAAGACAAAAAAAAGATATATAAATGGCCAACAAACAGAAGAAAATTCAATCAAACCCCAATAGGATGCTTCTTCATACCCATAAGTATAGCTATAACAAAGAGCTATAATAAAAAGGCTGATAATAACAAATGTTGGTGAGAATATTAAGAAACTGAAACTCTCATATGTTCACAGTAGGAGTGTAAAGTGGTGTAACTAAATTGAAAAATAATTTAGCAATTCCTCAAAAACTTAATCATTTTTAATTATATGAATCCACAATTCTATTCCTAGGTGGAACTCTCAGGTAGGTGCTTATGCTGCAGAGCTATCTCCCTGGCCCAGAAGAATTCTCCAACAGAAATGAAAATGTTGAGGCTGAAACAGGAAGACTTCCTCAAGTTTGAGGCCAGTTTGGGTTACACTGAGTTTAAGGCCAGTCTGAACTATGAAGTGAGATCCTGTATAAAAAAAAACCAAAAACCAAAACCAAAAGCAAAAAGAGCATAGGAGAGAAATCACAGCAAAGTCACACAACTATACAAAATATTTATTGAAACTTTGTACATAATAGCTAAAAGTGTAAACAGTATACATGTCTATAGAGAAATGAAAACAAAGTCACACAAAGTTATATGAAATGTTTATAGCAGCATTGTGCACAATAGCTAAAAGTGTGAATAGTTTGTGTCTATCAATTGATAAAATGGAATAATATTTTGTAGTGAAAAATAAAGTACTGATACATACTACAACATGAATGAACTTTGAAAACATACCAAATGAATAATTAGATGCAAAAACTCCCATATACTATATGATAATATTTATATGAAATGGCCAAATTAGGCAAATTTGGAGATAAAAAATAAATCATGATTGTTAGGGTTGGAAAGTTTTGGAGGGTGGGATGTGAAATGACAGCTAATTTCTCCTCACTTTTTAATGTATTTAGTACAGGGTCTACAGGGTCTCACTACATAGATCAGACTCAGAGATTCTCCTGTTTTCAGCCTCCCAGGTGCTGCAATTACAGGCATGCACCACCACTCCCAGTTTCAATCACCCTTTGAGCATGCCCAGCATGGCAAGCTGGAGATTGAACACCGGTCCCTGTGTCTGCCTATGCAGGCACTTTAGTCCACTGAACTATCTGGTCAGTCCTCTCCTCACTTCTTTCAGGGAAATGAATGAGGTTTGAAATTAGACTGTGAATATACTAAATGCTAGTCATTTTATTTATTTATTTATTTTTTAATGCTAGTCATTTAAATGGCGTGCTTTGGAGGGAGTCTGAGCAGTTTTTCCTGGACAACTTTATCATATGTCTCCATGGAATCAAATATCTTTTCTAACCATTCTGGGCTTTGCATTAGCAAACTCTGCCACTTGACCTCCTGTTTTGAAAACATCTTTCTCTTTTTGTATTTTTGAGACAGGGTCTTGCTGTGGAGTTTGAACTGATCTGAACTCACAGAGATCCCGCTGACTCAGCTTCTCCAATGCTAGGATTACAGGCTTTTGCCACCAAGCATGGCAGTATGTTTCATTCTTTCAGTAAGACTACCAAAGTTCATGTAAATCTTTATTACTTTTGTTCTTTAATTGCTGACAGGCCCATATGACTCCAGACTTCATTTTTCTTCTTGCTTCCAATTCTTTGGGACAGTCAGAAATTCGTCCAGTCCTTTTCTTGACAATGTATTATGAAGTAATCCACACTGGTGAAAGTATGTGACATTTGGTGCATTGTTAAGTAACAAATTAAGAAAATCTTGAGTTAGCAGGGGCCTTAGGAGTTACTAATGACCCAGAGACCTTCAGGACTGCTGAGACTCTTCTACAAAAGTAGCCACACTGGTTGCAGCCATTTTTTCCAGTGCACGTGTGTGTGTGTGTGTGTGTGTGTGTGTGTATGTGTGTAGACAGGGTCTTGCTAAGGCTGGCCTTAAATTCAAGGTGATCTTCCTGCCTCAGCTTTTTGCCTTAGCCACCTTAGTGCTGGGCTTACAGACCGGCACCACCAAAGCCCAGTCTTTTTAGTCTTTTGGACTTTTCAGTTTATCTTTGCAGTGAGGCAACCCCCACCCCAGGGGAAAATACCACAGTGTAGGAGCTTGTAGTTAGCAGCACCAGTTCGATGAGTCTTTGGGTAACAAGATTATGAACTATCTTTATTTTTCTTTGTATTTTCAGATTGTGTCTTCTTTAAAAAAAGAAATCTTTACAAAGAGGTGCTTGGTGAGGCTGGAATCTCACACGCCATCCTGCCTAGCCTCTCGTATCCCCCAGTATCCCATAGACCTGGGGTTTGGCAACTGCAGCATTCAGGCAGGGATTACTCCACGGAAAGCCCCACCCCGAGCCACAGGCCTCCATTTTTTACTGCGCAGGCGCGAAAACAGCCCTTGTTCAGGGGGCGGAACTGTGGGACCCATTTTCGGGCTCAGGTAGCAGGCAGGCTGAGCTTAAGTACCAGTTGTGTGTGTGTGGGGGGGGTCCCCGAAGGGCGAGGGGCACAGCATCCAGGAACAGAAGTCCTTCAGCCTCTGGGAAGTGGTGTGTCCTCCCTGCGGGGTCAGTTGCACACCCCAGCTTGTTTGCTCAGAGAGCGCGCCCGGGGTCACTGATCGGACGTGCCTGCTTGTTCCTCTGCGCTTCCGGACAGCCATTGAGGCCATCCTTTGTTTAAGTGGGGATGGCTTTATCTTCTAGGCGGAGACCGTTCCCACAATACCGAGTCTCAGGAGTCATATGATGACTCGATCCGACTTTCTCAAACAGATTTTTCTTCGTGGTCCCTGGAGCATTCAATGTGCTTACAGTTCCTCAGGCAGCCTTTTTTTCCCCAGGGGTCAGATTGCCCTTTGTAAACCTCTTCCCCTAAGTAAACACAAGCTCTTTCTCACCATCAGCCACACGAGGGCGCGCCAACATGTCAAGTGAGGTTTAGTGTGGTACTGGGGCATCAATACTTGATTAAGAAATCCCGGGCAAGGCTGGCCTCAAACTCTTGATTCTCCAGCCTTAGCTTATATGGTGCATCACCATGCCCAAGTGGTAATGGATTTTCTTTCAGTGCTAGTAATTGCATCTACACTGGAAGCCTTACACCAACCTGTACCTGTAGACACCTGTGGACAAAAGACAGGGCTCCCCTACTCTGGGGTGTCTCTAGGCCAGCCCTGGGCCTTCTTGTTGATGGAGAGTGACCCCACACGGCCAACAATCTGTCTCCATGCCATATGGATGGGAACTATCATGAGAAACAGCAGCAGCACAGCAGCACTGCACGTGTCAGCACATGGAAGCCTTTTTAAAGGGCAGTCTCTAGGGTGTAAAACTTTCAGGTGGAACTGGGCATGGTGGTGCATGCCAATAATTCCAGCACTCAGGAGGTAGAGGCAGGAGGATCATTGTGAGTTCAAGATCATCCTGGGCTACAAAGTGAGTTCAAGGCCAGTTTGAACTGCATAGTGAGACCCTGTCTCAAAAACACACAAAAAATCCAACCAACCAAACAAACAAAAACCAGCTTTCAGGTGGCACCAAACACAGGCAAGTTTCTAACAACTGCTTCTGACAGCAGGTTGTTTTTCAAGGCATTACTAACACAAACTATCTTCCCGATGCAACTCCATGAACCCTGGATCAGGCCCATCCTCAGAGAAGAGGAAGTCACAGAAAGTCCGGCCTCGAGTGCCACAGGTCTTTTGCCCCTGGAGGCCTGCAGATTAAGTGAGATTGGGAAGTTGAGGAATACCAAGTCCATGCCTTCTGCTTTACTCATATTTCCCACCATGCTGGCTCTGCACAACAACCAGCTTGCCTGGAGGTGATGGGGTCTGCTCAGCTCTGCTGACTGGTCTGCTCTCTGTTTTCAAGGGCACTCAGCTTTTCCCAGAGTGGCCTGGCTTCCAGTAGGGCAGACACCAAACAGGTGAACAGCACCCTTATGGTACCCGGTCACCTCAACAAATCTAAGGAGCATTCTTTTAAAAAATAAAACACCCTACAATTTCATAAAAAAAAAAAAGAAAAGAAATCCCAGGCAGTGCTGAGGGTCTGTCTGACTCTTTTTCTCCTTCTGAAATAGGGTCTTACTAAGTAGCCCAGGGTGGGCTTGAATTTGTGATCCTCCTGCCTCAGTTCCTTATGCTGGGAGTACAGGCATGTGCCACCATAGTGGCTTGAGGAAATGAATTTTATTTATTTCATTTAAATTTAAGTAGTCACATTTGACTAGTAGCTATCATATTGTACTGCACAATTCTGGAGCAGTAGCCTCTCTAAGAAGATTGGTTTTTCTGAAAGGCTTTTATGAAGCTGGCATTTAAATGACTAACAGCAGCAATTTAAGAGGTGAAAGGAACTATCACTGGCGTTCCCACTATTGGGCAGCCAATTTGCCACAAATCCATCCAGTTGCCAGATATACACATGTAACATCCATCAGGGATCCACAGCAAGGGTGACTGAATCTGTGAGGCACCCTTACAGGCACTGCAAATTTGTGCTAGACACCAACAGCCGATGCAGGAGTCTTTAGAGCAGATGTGGCATTCTGTTCCACACAGCATTTCCAGATCTATCTTTGGATGCTTTGAACATTTGGCACGTTGCCCTAGTGGAAAGCGACTTGCAGGCTAGCCCTTACAGCTGTGCGCAGTGTATGGAAGTCGAACCAATATGAGCATCAGGCTCAGCAGGGACTAACGAGGCTCCAGTTCCAGCTGCATCACTAGGCAGGCTTGTGGCCATAAGTAGATGTTTGCCTTTCCAGAGCTCTAATATCTTTATTTCTCCATGCTTTTAGCCTCAATATCTCTAAGAGCTATTCTTTATTTCACTGATTCTAAAATTTACTGCCCCCCATTGTAATTTTTCTGAATTCAGGTTTCATCTGATAGCCAGTGGCATGTCATAGTATAGCTGGCAGCATGCTTTTTAGTTTTATTTATTTATTTATTTATTTATTTATTTATTTATTTATTTATTTTTGCAGACTGGGGATTAAACTCAGGCCCTTGCACTTGCCAAGGAAGTGTTTATTCCACTGAGCCATCTCCCCGGCCCCTTTACTTTTACTTTTATTTTTGCTTTTTAGTTTTATGTATAAAGAAAGGTTTTTGTTTGTTTGTTTGAGACAAGGTCTCCACATGTAGCTCAGGCAGACCTTGAACTCCCTATGTAGCCCAGGCTGGCCTTGAACTCACAGCGACTCTCTTGCCTCAGCTTTCTGAGTGCTGGGATTATAGGTGTGCACCATTACACCCAGCCAAGGTGTATCATACATTCATGGCACCTCACACTAGAAGAAACATGGTCTGTGTAATTGAAGAATGTCAGCAGAGGTGGTGGGTGTAGCTCAGTGATACAATGCAGGCTTAGCATGTGTTCCAAGGTTGAGGGATGGAAGGTGATTGCATTGTAGGGGTGCTCTACTCACTGGTGGATTCCTCCAGTGTCCAGTTGAGTCTCCCAGTGCACCACTGGGAGGCGGGGCCTGGTTACAGACCCATCCCCTGGAGGGTGTGGCCTGGAAAAATATATTCCTATCCTGGGCTCCTCCCTTCTTGGTTTACTTCTGGGGCAACACTGGGCTACCAGGAACTGAAGCCTTGAACCAAAATGAACTGCTCCACCTTTAAATTGTAGGTGTCTGGCAAATAAGAAAGATCCTCAATGTCAAAAAAGGAATCAGTGAGAATCTTTATATTTACTTTAGAGTGGTGGAGTTAGCTCAGTAGAAGAAGTATTTGCCTGGCAAGCTCAGGGTCCTGAGTTCAATCCCTGGTACCACAAAAATGTATATATGTATACTTTATATAGGCATACACTCTGAAATTTACCCAGAGGCAAAGCTAGTGGACTTGAGTAGTGAGTCCAGTCCCAGTTTAGAATATTAAATTGCATACACCTTGTGGGGCACTCAGAAAGTGGCCAAGGCCCAACAGAGTCTCCACTGCAACTTCCACTCCAATATTAAAAATCAGCAAGCTTTGTTTTAGGCCATGTTGGGCATGGCTCTGGTTTTATCTTGAATTTCCACTCTATTTTATTTTTGTCTTTTTGAGACAGGGTCTCACTATGCAGTTCAGGCTGGCCTTCCTTGTTTTGTAGCCCAGGCTGGCCTCGAACTCCCAGCAATCTTCCTGCCTCAGCCTCCTAAATACTGGGATTACAGGTGTGTGCCGCCAACCCCAGCAAAATTGTATTTTATATATTTTAGCAGTACTGGGAATTCAATGAAAGGTTTTCATACTGAGCTACATCCCCTGCCTTTTTTTTGTACTTTTTCTTTTGAGACTGAGTTTCTTCAAATCATTAAATTTGAATTTGTGATTCTCCTACCTCAGCCACCTTGAGTGCCAGGTACAGGTGTGCACTTCCAGGTCTGGCTCCAGTCCTCTTTCTTTCCTCCTTTTCTCGGGTACTCCAGCTCTTAAGCACTTTCTCCACTGTGCTCCTTCTGCTTATCTCCCCTTCAAGCCCATCTCCCTCAGTTACATTTGAGAATGAGCTCATTTCAGGGACACGTTCTCCTGAAGGTGTGCGACATGAAATCATTTTGTACATATGATGTGTTGGTATAGGGTTAGCAATTTGCTCTCCAGGACAATGGATAAAGCTGGGCTGTGACATTTGCCAGTTCCTCTGGGTGGCCTAGATATTCTCACAGTGGCTGATTTCAGACTATGAATGTAACATCAACTATCTTATAAAATTCTTGAGAACTACACACTCCCAAGACGGAGCTGACCCTGCCCTAGCACACCTCTGCAGTACAGATCACATTAGTCCCTTCTCTGGTGATGGGTCCTGCTTAGCTCCAGGGTTCAAACCATCTTCTGTAGCTGATACTAAACAATAGAGAATGAGCTGAACTCCATGGTGCATGCCCAGCATCCAGGAGGCTGAGGAAGGAGGATCACCATGAGTTAGAGGCTAGCCTAGACTACATAATGAGACCTTGTTTCAAAAAACAAAACAACAGAATAGAGGATGATTTAAAAAAAATAGAAGAATAGATCTCCTGCCAACGTTCATGCAGTTAGGGAACTCCCTTAAAAAATACACATCAGAGCATCTCGTATGAAGCATAAATAATTGAAAAAGTTAAGGAAAAGACAGACAATAGGAAGCAGGAGATAGAGCAACTATATATGGGAAGGGATCTTGAGATGGATGAAGGGGAAGCAGAAAGAAAGAATGAAGATATGTTACATATCTAACTCCCCACAATCACTGTAATTACTGTGTACCACAAGCATATATTAATCAAAACTAAATAAAAACAGACTGGTGTGGTGGTGCATGCCTGTGTTCCCAGCAATTGTCAGGAGAATCGCTATGAGGTTGAGGCCATCTTGAACTCCTTAAGGAGAACCAAATGAACCTCGCCTCCTTTAAACTGTAGGTGTCTGGTAATTTGTTGTCTCTCTGAAGCAGAGGAGGGAGGGACACACATGGCTGCATAGGACACAGTGTTCCTGGGGAGGACAGAGCAAGGTAAATGAGCTTGCTTTGTGCTTGTAGAACAGGAACAAAGCTGAAAAGGTCACACAGGTGGTGGGACAGCTCCTACAGGGCCCCAGGGGATGCTATGGATATCTCCCAGTGCAGTGGAGGGTGACACGATGGCACTTCAAGAAAGACTCACTGGGGTTTCATTGTTCAGACAGACTAAAGGGGACATGGAGGGACTAAGGGAACCAACAAGTGAGGAGGCTGTCCCTGTAATCCTCACCAGTACCCTTGGTCTTCAACAACGTACTGTTCCCTGCTTGCTTTGTTGTTGTTTTTTGTTTTTTCTTATTTGTTTGTTCTTTTTTTTCTTTTTTTTTTTTGTGGAACCGGGGAATGAACTCGGGCCTTTGCAGTTGTCAGGGGAGCACTTATTCTACTGAGCCATCTCCCCAGCCCCTGTTGTTCGTTTCTATGTGGTGAACTGACAGCTGCTGGGCAACTTCTAACACCCAACTGAACTGAATCGACATGGTGATGGGTATGGAAAGCCCACCCAAAGATCACTACCACAAAAATGAGAAGGAGAACTGGAGAAGAAAAAGAGGTGCTGTTATGGAGCTCTTGGTTTTCCTAGGACTGTTGGTTGTCCTGGGACTGTTGGTTTTCCTAGAGGAGCTTATCCTGGTGACTTTCCTGATATGAACTCAGCTGTTCTCATTGTTGGAGGACCTCAAGAGCTCACTGTTGCTGAAGATGGCTGTGGTACTTTTTGCCAGAGCTCTGGTTTTTACCTTGAGCATTGCTTCCTGGCTCCAGCGCAGACCCCTCAGCCTGCTGCTACAGATCCTCACCCTGCTGAAACAGATTTTCTAGCTTCCACCGCTGACCTTGGAGCCTTCCCAGTGCAGATCTTGAAATAGACTGGCATGAGATATGGTTGTGGCTGTAGGCCTCTAGTTGGACTCATGGTAGGGATTGCCATGGGCTCTAGGCCTTAGCTGGACTCATGTAGGACATTGTTTTGGGACCCAGGTCCACCTAGATTGCTTGGGTCTTTATTGTATGGACAGATTTCCTGCATTCTTTTGAACTTGACTTTTTGGGTTACTATTATAAAGCAATCCTATAAATTGCATGTCTTGTATTAAATCTTTTCCCTTATAAACCCTTACCATAACAAAATTGGTACTGGGATTGGGGGCTATTGCTTTGATGTTGCCTGACCATGTGGCTTAAGAGCCTTGGAAATTAATTTGGAATGTTTTTGAGGGACTAGTTTAAGAGGCAGCCCCTGTATGCTGTAAAATGTGGGACTCTGGTGGGAGCCTGGAAAATCAGAGTACTGATGAGAATGCTGCTGGTTGAGATGAAGCTCAAGAGGCTTCTATTGAGATGGACTGCACTGTGCTGCTTGATCCCAGGTAGTATATTATACTTTGGCAGAAAGTTAGTCTGTATTTTGCTTCTGCTTAGGGAGCTTACCTGGGTGGCAGAAAAATTTCAGTGCAGTCTATTGTAGGGATGTGGCATGATTACTGTTGAGAGCTTTTGGCCAGATCTGTGTTTTATTATAATTATTTTGTAATATCTTAAAAAATAAGAAACTAAGAGCAAAGAACCAGTAGAGTGATATGAAACATTTGGCCAGAGGGAAGGCTGTAGTGGAGCTATGGGTTGCAAGGATGAAACAGAGGAGAACTTGGTTGTTAAGAACAGGACAATGGAAAAATGAACTGAAGCCCTTCTCCAGAACATAAGAGTGTTTCTAAAATCCTGTATTTTACTTTTGCTGTGCCTTGTTAAAAGTTAATGGGAGGCAAGGGTTGTGATTGTAATAGTTCTTTTAATATGATTTTAATGTCATTTTTAGATATGTTTGTAATTAGGTTAATTAGCCAAACTAATGTTTTAACTATGAATTTTGATCACTGTTTGAATATTTTCATTTTGGAATGGGAATAACTGCAATAAGAATTGTACATATGTAATTGTTGCATTAATGCAATTCTGAATAGACCAAGACTTTTTAACTTTTCACAAATCTGCCAGTAGAGACTATAGTTTAAGGAAATGTATATGGTTATGAAGATGACCAGAGTGGATTGCGGTGGATTGACAACTTCTGGTCAACTTGTAACAATCACTTAAGCTGAACTAGTGTGGTGCTGGGTGTGGAAGGCCCACCTAAGGATGGCCAATAAAATAAAAAGGAGAACTGAAGAAAAATAAGAGGTCTGGTTTTTACTTTGTGTTGTTAGGGGGCTGTTCATTCTCCGGGGGCTGTTGATCCTCCTGGAGAAATGTATCATGCTGACTGTCCAGATATGAACTCAGCTGTTCTCGTTGTTGGAGGAGCTCAGGAACTCACTGTTGCTGAAGATGGCTGTGGTACTTTTTGCCAGAGCTCTGGTTTTTTCCTTGAGCATTGCTTTCTGGCTCCAGCGCAGACCCCTCAGCCTGCTGCTACAGAACCTCACCCTGCTGAAACTGATTTTCTAGCTTCCACTGCTGACCTTTGGGTCTTTCCTGCACAGGTCTTGAAACAGGCCTATGTGAGACATTGTCATGGGCTCTTGGCCTCTAGTTGGTCTCTTGGAAGACATTGGTATTGGCTCTAAATCTTCAGCTGGGCTCTTATAGGACATTACCATGGGATCCAGGCCCTCAGCTAAATTCTCTGGGTCTTTACTCTGTGGACAGATTTCCTGCACTCTTTTGAACTTTACTGTTTGGGTGACTACTATAAAATAATCCTATAAATTATATGTCCTATATTAAATTGTTCCCCTTGTAAACTTTGACCACAGGAGTTTTTTTTTTTTTTTCTTTTTTGAGAGATGGTCTCACTTTGTAGTGCAGGTTGGTCTCAAGCTCATGCCGATCCTCCTGCCTTGGCCTTTGGAGCGCTGAAGTGTGGCATGTACCACCACACCCTGCTGATAGGTGTTTTCCTTTTTTACTTATAAGGAAATGAAGTTTATTGATGGTTTTGAAGGTCAAAGTCCAAAGAGCATTACACCAGCTCTGGTGAGGACACCTTTGGGACAACATGGCATGGTGATCCAGCATGTAGACGAGAAGCAGAGAGGCTCCTGAATGGTCAGGATTTTTTTTATTAATTATCTTTATATTTGAGCTGTACACAAGAAGTAGCATCTGGATTAATACGTGCATATTCCTAAGCGCCTCACACTTCTTAGCATAGTCCTGGTCCTGTCAGTGCATGCAAACGACATCACAGAGGGAATTTAGCAATTTTAGGAGGTGCCTGGAAAATACCAGATACCACTCATGAGCATGATCAGCCTGAGGACAAGCAGTAACAGGTCTAGCTGACCAAATGAACCTCATGATGTGGCACCCCAAGAAAGACCCATATTTCTTGTGTCCCTGTTAAAAAACGCACAAGTCAGTGTAATTCCAAGGCAATGGGACACAGATCCATATAGGCCAGCTTCACAGTGGAACTGGTTTGTCCTTTTCCAACTGTAAAGGTCATGACAGGCCAGGAGGACTGAGCAGCTGTCTCAGACAAAAGGGGAGCAAAGAGACAGGACCCCTAAATGCTGTGTGCATTCCTGGGCTGCAAAAAAATGCTAGAAAGGACACTACTACTGGGACATTTGGAAAAAATCGAATGCGAAATGTAGATTTGGTAATAGCCTTATGTCAACATTCCATTTCCTGGTTCTTAGGATTGAATTGTGCTTATGAAAGAAAGCATTCTTGTTCCTGGGAATTCACGCTGAAGTACTTAGGAGGTAAGGAGCCATGGTAAACTCACTCTTCTCTGGATCCACACTGAATCTCCAGCTGTCTGTGTCTACCTAGAGATATTTTTGTTTGTTTGCAAAAATGGTAAAGCAAATGTGGAAACATTTTGGGTACAAGGGTCACACAGGGAATTATTTGTGCTATTCTGTCAAATGCCTTTTCTTTCTTTCTTTCTTTCTTTCTTTCTTTCTTTCTTTCTTTCTTTCTTTCTTTCTTTCTTTTCTTTCTCTTTAAGAGTCTTACTGTGTAGCGCAGGCTGGCCTTGAACTAGCAGAAGTCTTCTTGCCTCAGCCACGACTGGCTTCTTGTAACTTTTCAGTACATTTGAAATTATTTCCAAATAAAAATTTTTCAAAAAGGTGGCCCTTTGCTAAATTCCCTCCTATCACAACCTAGTTGATATTTATGGCAGACATCTCCTGTGCTTCTGAAGGAAACTCTGTTATCAATTAGGCATCTTTCTGCAGGATGGAGAAGGTCAATCATTAACTTCGTGGTGATGGTTTTGAACTTGTAGTTCCCATTTGCTTCAAAAGGCTAGTAGCACTGTTGGAGTGGGCAGTTAATAAAGTACAGACAGTTATAACTTCAACCTGTTATATTGTTATATTGACTAACCAACCTGTTTATTTTTACTGCTTGAGCATACAGAAATGTTCTAGGAAAAATTACTTTGTGTTAAAAATAGCATGTAGTGATAAGCAGAGTAGCTCCATATACAGGTAAGCATTTTCTTATGCTTTAACAACACTGAAGCTTAGCATAGGACCTTTTATTTTGTTTCATTTTTTGACACAAGGTCTTGCTATATAGCCCAGGCTGGCCTTGAACTTGGGGTGAACCTCCTACTTCAGTCTCTTTGCTTATTGGAATTACAGGCATGTACCACCATGTTTGGTTTAGCATATGGCATTGAATATAATAGTAATCTGTTTATGTTAAAGCTTAGCTGCAAATTGGAATCATCTGGGAAATGTTAAAAAAATACTGATGCTTGGGTCCTTCTCCCTAGATTTTGACTCATCAGACAAGGGAGGATCTTTTTGTTTGTTTGTTTGCTGGTTTTCTTGTTCTCTGACAGGGGTCTCACTATGTTCCTCAAGCTGGCCTCCAACTCCCACCTCAGGCTCCTGCGTAGCCAGGACCACAGGTATGTGTTGCTACATCACTCTCAGCAAGCAGCTGTACAATATCCTAGGTGACACTGGGATCATGTCATGGAGCCTAGAGTCCTTCCTCACCTTTTAGGCTGATCATCGTCACAGTTAAGATGCCACACTGCAGAGATGACAGCCCAGAAGGCAGTGAGGTGGAGATCTGAGATTTGGCAGGATCAGCAGAATCTATCTCTCCTACCTCTTAACTTCCTTGCAAGTTTCCTCTCATAGTACTTACTGTTTTTACCTTGAATTTTCTTTCTTTATATTTACATATTTTTCCTTACTAGAGTACAGAGTCCTGAGGCACAAAACTCGTGGAAAAATGTGTGTTTCTGTCCACTATGGACTCTATTCTCTTGTGAGGTTTGTCTGTTGTCTCAGCACCATTTTTTGGGGGACTATTCTTTCCCTGCTTAATGGTATCTGCACCCCTATTAAAAATCAGTTTGCCACAGATATATGGATTCATCTTTCTGGAATTTCAACTCTGTTACACTGGTTTATGTCTGTCCTCTTGCCTGGTATGACTTGGCCCCCATGTTAAGGATTTTTTTTTTGTACCAAGAATCAAACTCAGAGTTTCATGCTTGCCAGTGTTGAGGGATTTTTTAATAAATTTATTGGTACATTTTAAGTATACTAATGATCACATTCATCATAAGGAGTTGTACCTGTATACAACATAACTTGATTCTTCTTTTTCCCCACTCCCCCCTCTCCCTTCAACCCC
>PVKA01029349.1:0-28510 GCA_004027165.1 Ctenomys sociabilis | reverse complement strand
GGGCTGGATCTACATGTGATCACTTGGATTGATACTAATTTGACGCAGAGCAAGGCTCTAAGCTCTCCAAAGGCCACAGGGCCCCCACTTCCTTTTTGGCTGGGAATCAGAATCTTTCCCACACTCATCTGGTCCACACTTTAGGAACATTGTCTCAGAGATACATAAGAGCCCTTTTGTTCTCCTTTCTTTTTATCGGCTTTTTGTGAACTTTGAGCAGAAAGGTGCTTTTGGAGTTGTGGTTTTCTGGATCCATTATCCATTTCCCAATCAAACAGCAATTCATTTCCAAAGAAGTTGGAGATTTCAAGCCACCCTGGGAGGGAGGTCATATTGACTCAGTAGTAGTGAAATTTGATTCTCTTTGAGCTTCTTGCAAAACCTGATTTGGTTTAATTATATGACCTTTTCCTGAGAGCAAGTTTTCTGCCCACCGAAGGCTAAACTAACTTAGACACTCAAAAATTCAGCTGGGTGAGAAAGTCACAAACTGAAATTATGATCTGAAAATCAGGTAGGATCTTGGTGTTTATTGTTGGGAGAAGTTCATGGTTGACATCTCCTAAGTAATCTGTTTAGGATGAAAATTGTCAGGTAGCCCATGGACCTTTCCTTGGTCAGAGTTCAAGTTAGTTTCCCCATACCCTTGGCATCAGCTGTTTGCTTGCTGAAGGCAGAAACCACAGCATGCGCTCAAACCTCTATGTTCTGAGGGCCTCTGATGTTTTGAGCTTGGGCTTACCAGAGTCAATAGCTTTATTTAGGTCACTTGCATTAGAGTGGCAGCCATCAGAATGGCTTTCAAGAAGCCCAGGTGCAGGCCATCCTGGCCAATAGCAGGCTTAGTCCAGTAATGCACCTCTTACGTCTTAACTTTGCTCCTTTGTCCATTCACTCAGTTAATTTGTCTAGAGTATCTTCAGGGGTAACTACAACAGATTCAGGCCCTGTTTGTGCAGACCTTACAGTATGATGGGAAAATGGACATCAACTAATTACAAAAATAATTAATTACAATTTACTCATTCATTGGGTTTTCGCTGGGGATGTAGTGTGCTCTAACCGCCCTACATGATGTTGGGTGTATCAGTGAATCTGACAGACTGAATGCCTGCCTCTGTGAAACCTACATTCTAACAAGATGCATATTAAGTGAAAATGTAACAAATGAGTGAAAAATAAAAATTGTTTGGTACTGGGGATTGAACCCAGGGAGTCCTGAGTGATATCCCCAGCCCATTTGACTTTAATTTTGAGATAGGATCTTACTAAGTTGTCTTGAATTTATCATCCTCCTGCCTCATCCTCCCACAGAACTGGGATTCTAGATGTGTGCTACAATGTCCTGTTAGCTCTTTTGTGTGTGACAATCCTGGGACATGAATGCAGAGCCCTGTGCATTGTAGGCGAACAGTCTACTAGCAGAGCTATCCTCCAAGCCCCGAATAAGTAGATTCCATGGCGTGCGTGTTAGGAGGCGTTAAGTGTCTGTCTGCGGAACATCAGAAGCAAGTAAAGGTGAGTGGGAGTGTGCATTGAGCGAGGAGAATGGTGTGCATAGTCCTGCCACATTTGTCTGTTCAAACCTACTCACCATGGGAAGACATTAGGGGTGGAAAATTTGGGACGTGATTGGACGCAATTAGATTGCAAGCCCTTAGGCATGGGATAAGTGCCATTGTTACTGCTTATTTTATTTTACTTTAAATACTATTCTCTCCAGGGAGCTGCCTTTCGGCTTCTGCCATATAAGAACACAGGTAGAAGGTGCCATCTCTGAACCAGAAAGTAGGCTCTCCCCAGATATCAAATCTCGTCTTGATCTTCATACGTCTTGGAAGCTATGGGGCATAAATTCCTATTATTTACAAACTGCCCAACCTCTAATAATTTGAAGCAGCAGCCCAAATGGGCCACAACAATATATGTCAGTTTCAGAGAGTGAGACCCATGAGTAAAGATTACGGATAGGTTGGTATTTTTGGTAATGAGAATTTATGGCAGAGAAGCTGGGGGGAAAGAGGGATTCAAGAACTGAGAGGCCAGCTAAGCAAGGTGGCATATGCCTATACGTCTTAAATTCTGGGAGACTGAGGCAGGAGGATTGCAAGTAGGAGCCCAGCCCGAGTAACTTAGCAACTTAGCTGTCTCAACATAAAAAATAAAACAGGCCCCATATATAGCTTAGCATAAAGGCTTTGGGTTCAATACCCACTAATACTGGGGGAAAAAAAAAAAGAAGAAGAAGAAGAACCGAGAAGCTTAGTTGGAAGGATCAACTATGTATGTACAAGAATCACCAAGAATCAAAGCAGAAGTAGTTTAGGAAACAGGGATTGTGATCTATAGGCTAAAATCATCCAGAAAGGAAAGGGGGCACCATGGGGATTGGTCGTTGATGCAGCGGTAGTTGAAAGGTAGTGGTTGATGGAATCTGCTAACCAGAGATCTTTACCGAGTTGGGAATGCCTGGGATGCGGAAGGACAGATGTGTTCACCCAGAGACCAACTCAGCTTCTCCAGAGGGCATCAGCCCGAGTGTGACGGTGGGCAAAAGCCAAAGGGCTGGGGCCCAGGAAGAGTGGGTGGGATGAAGCTGTGGGACACACCCGGGGACGTGCACGGTGGGACATGTGCAGTGTTCCAGCACGTTCAGTGTCACATTGGGCTGAGGCGACATGAGTGACTGTCTACAGCTCCACGTGGATTTAAGATGCTGTTTTCCTCTGTGAAACAGAGATACAAAGGCTGACATTTCAAGGTTATTGGGAAAATTAGGTGAGATCATGTACCTGCCGGCACGTAACAGATGATCAGTAAACATTTAAGGCCCTAGGAAGCAGAGGCCTCTGTGGAGTGACTCTCAGCATGGCCATGTGACTGTGGAAAGGTGATTCCTGTTCAAAAACAGATCCCTCAGGAGAGGGAGATGTCAGAACACGCAAGTCTAAGAACGGAAGTTGGAGAAGATAAAGACAAAGTGAGCAGAAGTTGACACGCGTAGGCCACCTGGCCCTCCGGAGGAGATGGTGGCACATCCTTGGTGCAGGGGAACAAGCATGAACCCTGCTGCGTGGACCCCTGCTGGCAGCCTTGTTCCATTAAAAGTCAAGCATCAAACCTTTTCCAAAAAAGAGAAGAAAGTTTAGAAGATCCAGTGTTGTGGACCTGATTGATCGTGACCTATCACCCACACAGAGCATGCCGCAGAGTGACAGAAAATGTGTCATTCTTCCATTAGTCATTTATTTCTATCCAAGACAGACTGTACCTTTTCCTCCCAAATCCAAGGAAGTATGAACAGAACTTCCCTAAGTACTGCAGTGCTCCCCTCCTCTCTTTGCATCCCTGTCTTGCCTCTGTTGCTATGCTTTCTGGGGGCCTGGCCCTCTCTGTGCTGGTTTTGATTCACTCAAGCAGAGCTATGCTTTCCAGCTTCTCTCAGTGAGATAAGACACATGGGAGAGGCTGTGTGTGTAGGACACAGAGGAGGCTGCTCTGTAAACCTGGCCTGCAAGGGGCTGGGGAGATGGATCAATCCCTGGTTCCACCAAAAAAAACCAAAAAAACAAAAAAAAACCTGGCCTGCAGCTGCCTAGAGCTGAGTTAGTAAAGCTCAGCATGCCTCTGTGTGTGTGTGTGTGTGTGTGTGTGTGTGTGTGTGTGTGTGTGTACTCATGCCTTGGAGGAAAGTAGCCCTTTAATATGTTGGCTATAGAAGAGTGTTCTCAACTCTTAATTCCGCCAACAAGGATCTGCTTGTTTGACTTTCAGAATTACAGGACACAGGGTCCTGCTGGCAGGAAGCTGGCTATTCTAAGATGAGTGCTCTAAAGATCTGGCTTCACTGAGAACTTCTGATCACAACTTGAAGTATTCATCGAGGCAGTGCAGGAGCCCCAGAAAAGAAGAAGACCTGATCCGTACACCCATACTGGGGAACTGGGGTAGACAGTGTACCTATAGCTATTCAGAGGTGAGGCAGGATAACATGAGGGCCATCGAGGAAGTAGAGACAGTGCGAGATTCCAGGGAGAAGATCCATTCTGGTGGCAAAGTGTCTGACGGAGGAAGTGAAAGGTTTGCAGTTTGCCTTGAAGGGTATTTAGGTTCCAAGCAGTGGTCTTGGGCTGGCTGAGTGCCAGGTGGTGTGACCAAGAGGCATTCCTGGGGAGGGCATGGCTTGTGGGAAGGCAGGCACCAGGGACTTCTGTTCTCTGCCTGTAGGCTGGGGACGGGGATTGATGGGGAGGAGACTGCAAAGGTAGGTGGAGACAAAGGCTGGACGAGGACAAAGGTTTCAGGTTCGGCTGTCTTCAAACACGTTTATGAATAGCTAGACAGGGTGGACCCCTGTGGTTGGTTTGAATGGGACACGGTTGGCTCGGCATAATACAAGCGAACTGAGCACACAGAAGGTGCCCTTCGACCGTGTGTCGCTTGGTTGAGGTCTGCAAGGGCTTCCTCCACGCCAGCATACTCCTAGCGTCGTGGGGCTCTGCGGGCTGCGGGCATAAACTATCTTTGTGCTCCTTCAAATGCCCGTGTTTATTTTTAAACTTGAGCCTTTGTAAAGCAGCGAGGAATCATGCGGTTTTTGCTTTTGAGTAACAAGGTTCTCTTCAGCTGATGGAACCTACAAAAGGTGCTCTTGATTTAAAGTTGTACAGTGGCACAATCATCTGGCATGACAGGGGAGAACTAATTTGCTTTCAAAAAATCCTGGAAAGAGGAAGCCCACCTACAGTTTGCCAGTTTCCGAACAGGTACTGGCAGATCTGTGCCTGGCAGTGGTGCTCATTTTTGTGTTGGAGATGGGGTCACTGTGACAAACCAGGATGTGAATCTGAACCTGCCAACCCCTGCGACAAGGGGCTTAGAGGCGAATGTCTGTTATATCTTAAGCATGTGCAAGTTATAACCGAAGAGTGAATGAGTATAACTTAAGAGTTCAAGATGGAGGATTCAGAGCTTGTACCTATTTTATATTTTCTCTCCCCAGAACCCATCAAAGTGGTAATAAAGAGATTATGATATGTATAATCCCAGTTAGGGCTGGCCTGATAGATCAGCGGACTAAAGTGCCTGCTTAGGAAGAACACAGCGGCTGGGGTTTGATCCCTGCTGTGCCGTGCCAGCCCTGCCCATGAGGCACACTAAGATAGCTATTGAGACGGGGTGAGGTGGTGTACACCTGTAATCCTAGCACTTGGGAGGCTGAAAACAGGAGAATCACTATGAGTCCAATCTATGTAATGAGACCCTGTATGCCCTGTCCTAAATACAGAAAGAAAAAAAAAAAAAAAAGGTATAATCCCAGGACAGCAAAATGAAGAAGGGAATTATGAGTAGGTGATGATGGCAAATTTTGGCAGAAAGCAAGTGAAAGAAAGGTGGTGTCAGATGCAACAAGTGCAGAGAAGCCAAGGCGAGGGCTGGAGGCAGGCACCGCAGATCTCCAGGGAAGCCTGGGCTGAGTCCAGCGAGGCTAGGGACTGTAGGAGGTGCTGAAGCTGGGCCTTAAGCTCATTGTCTTGGGAACACTGCCTGTGGGGCAAGGGAACGAGGACGGCGGTGGACAGCACTGGCAGAGCCAAGGCGAGGAGTGTGGGGATCAGGGTGAAGTCTTCCCCTGCCTGGCTGGCCTGGGAGGCGGAAGCCCGGCGTTAGAGAGAAAGGTGTGGGACCCTCTAGCCTTGCAGAATCAGAAAGAAAAGTGGCCCGTGGCGTGGACTGGCACCAAGTAAGGTGGGTGTCAGATGCTGGGGTGAGGCTTCTGAGTGGCTTTGTGAAGGAAAAGCATTTTTTTTTAACCATTTCAGGTTGCCCTAGGCTGAGCCATGTCCCCCAAAGATGCCAGGTTGTAATCTGTGAAACCTGCCGTAGATGGTAAGCGCTGCCATAGATGGTAAGAGTCTACAGAGATAATTAAGCTAAGCTTTTTGTCTCGGAGAGCTTATTGTGAATTATGGGGCCTGATGCAGTTACAAGTGTCCTGAAGGGAGAGACCGAGGAAGATTTCTCTGTGGGGCCGGAGACAGAGGGCATGTGAGGCCCTCTTTGCTGCTGGTTGTTGGAGATGAGGAAGAGGCCGGAAACCAGATTCTTTCTTGAGAGCTTCGGGAGTGATCGCGGCCTTGCCAGCACCTTATCAGCCCAGCAAAACCACTTTTGGATTTTAGGCTTTGAGAACTCTAAGGGAGTAAGTTAAATTTCTGCTGGTTTAAGCCACCCAGTTTGTGGTAATCTAGTAAAGCAGCCCTAGGAAATGAATATAGCCAGCCAAAACATCAAGTGTGAAGGTCAGTACAGATATGCATGGTCACATGGTCTTCAAACTGTTATCTCTCTGTCTCTGTCTGTCTCTCTCTTCCCTTTTCCCTCTCTCTTTCCCTTCTTCCCTCCCTCCCTCCCTCTCTGGTGGTACTTGAGACTACCATGCTGAGCTATATCCCCAGCCTTTTTACTTTTTGTTTTCAGCCAGGTTCTTGCTACATTCAAGGAGAATCATCTTGCTTCAGCCTCCTAGCATACGGGCTTGCCCCATCATGCCCAGTACCTTCTTGTCTTAAAGGATCTATATCAATAATACAAGGATGAAAGTTATGAAGGAGGCAGTTAGGGACCCAAAAGAAAGAGCAGCTTCTGAGAATCTAGTGAAACAAACTCCAAGACATCTGTGAAGGAGCCTCCAAATCACACAGTCCAAATTAGAACCGGAAGCCATCGGCTCCAAGGATACATCTTCAGGACAGACTGGATTGGATTCCAGGCAATGGGTAGAGGAAACATACTGGAAAACACTGGGGGTTTGGGAAGATGGGCAGGATTTCTCTCCTTAGAAAAAGAAGATAGTAGAAAAACACCATAAAAAGTAAAAACGGTCACAGGCACATTTTGTTCCAAACATTCAGCACGTGGAGATACCGTCCCAGGAAGCAGAGGCTTCCCTTCAGCCTTGATTCTGGGAACTTTCTTTTTTTTGAGAAGCACTCAGCTCTTGACGTTGAACTGCACAGAAAGAACTATAATCCCAACACAGTTCTTACCTTTGCAGGGAACAGTACTTATATAGTCATAGTAGTTTTCTCATTTTAAGATGGTACTTAGTACTCCATTGTGCTGATTTATTGATTTGACTCTGGTGCTGGATGTTCTGGTTCATTTGGTTGACCTGCTGGAATCTGAGGCTGATTTGATCCCACGAAGCCTCTTTTGTTGGGAGAGGAGGAGAATCAAATTATTGTATTAGGAACATATGATTATGTACAATGGGGTTGGGCCGCTGAATTTTGAAGGGGGGTGGTTGATTGGCTTATCTGGCCATCTGCCTTAGGGGGCAGAGCATCTAACCAACAGGCTGGCCTGTCCTTGGTCCTGTATTGATGAATAGCCCGTGTGACTTCCCTGACTGGGCCCGTGGGCCAAAGGGGATGTCGGGTGGGGCAGGCATGCTGACTTACAGGTCTGGTACGAATGGGAGAAACCCAAGCTGGTTTCTCTACCAGAAACAGAGAGAGGGTATTGTTGTAATCTAGGTCGGTGTTTCCCAATCTTTGTAGTGTTGCAGACACAGGCTGTTCTTGGCCTGTCACCAGCCTTGGCACTCCAGTCAGCTGGGCCCTGCCCTGCTCACAGAGGGCTGAGGGAGTCCCTCTCAACAAGCCCCTCTGCCCAACCCAAATGGTATTTTTGTGCAAATTCAAAAAAACACCTCTTTCTCAAGGCTCCTTCTGGATATTTGTGGTATGATATAAAAAGTATGAACATCTCTTATTAGAATTCTGTGGTTGACACCCCGGAGCTGTGCACTGCACAGCCACATCAGGGGCAGTCTCAGTGCACCTGTGGCCCTCTCAAGGGTGTTGCCAGGAAGGAGGCTGAGAGGCTGCCCTGCTGGGGAGAGGACAGAGATAGGACGTTTCTGCCCTGTGCTAGTCATGCGGTGTGCAAAATTGTGCCATGGTGACAGATGTGATGGTTTGAGGCGTTCAGGGAAGTAAGTGCGAGCAGCAGTTTAGCAGGCACACCTGGGACAGTGGTGCCCAGGCAGGCATCATCCTGTAGATGGTCCTTGAAGCTGTGGGAGAATGTGTGGGGGCAAACTCCACAGAGCAGAACTCAAGGAATGAGCCCACAGCAGGCCTCGAAACTCACCTGCTGAAACGGGGCTCATGGCATTCAAGTAGAAGGAGAAAGTGGGGCTCCCAGGGCAGGGGAATCTGAGCACCGTGGCGTCCTGTCCCGTGGCTTGTGGGCAATGTTCCAACCAGATCATGCTGTCCTAAGAACAGTGTCTGCCTGCCCTAGAGGATCGTTGGCCAAGACCTCTGGCTGGGATACCTGAGCCCAGAAGCACCTTGGACGCTGGGTTTCTATGCCTAGTGCTCACGCTGTGTCAGCCAGCGGTGGCATCTACACCATCTTTGTGTCCCTAGGGCCAAGCATTAGTTTGTGAAAAGAAGATAGAGGATGAGGCTGTGGGGAGTGGGCGCCGCGGGGCTCTGGCCACCCTGCCTTCTCGCAGCCCCTGTTTTTTGGGACTGTTGTAGCCCAGGTGCTGTTCATGATCCTCGCCCTGAGACATACGTGGGACAGATGGTCCAATTAGGGCCAGGCTGGCCCCTCCTGCAGGATGCTGGTCTCAGCAGCTGTCCCACCCAGAGGGACTGAAGGAGGTCCAGTCCTCCACACCTGCCCCTGTGGACCAGATGGGGCTGGTGACACATTTGCCCTTGACACTGTGGAAACAACAGGAAGGAGCTTTGCCTTGTAAGTCACATGTTGCATAAATTCCACATAAGGTCAAAGCCAAATAACCCAAAATGCAAATATTTCACACATAATGTGTACATAGGGCTGCAGGAAATTAAGGGCTAGTTAAAGGCATGGTTACTTCTGTGACAGAGTAAGTTAGTCATGACTAACAGTGGATTTATTCTGACCAACTAGACTTGCTTTCCTGAACTCTTCTCTTGTGTGCTTCAACCTGGCAGTAGGTTCTGAACACATCACTTCCACCTTCCAAGGATTCTGGGAGTTGTTGCTCTCCCCTGGAGGTGAGGAGGGGTGGAGTGGAGGGCAGAGCCTCCTGTTTGCACCTTTCTGTTCCTATCTGTAGTCACATGCATAGCGTCCTTGGTGCAAAAGTGGCTGTTTCAGCAGTTCCCATCTAGAAGCCTGGGAGAGCAGGGACAGGCGCCCCCACTGCTTTGTGATTTCTCCAGGACAAGGGCAGCTGCTGTACTTGAGGCTGCATGACAGGTAACAGGCTTTCATTTTTGGCTGGGATCCTATCAATTCTTGAGACCGGTTTGGCAAATTCCTGCAGATTAGAAAGTTGCTTGGCAGTCCCTGTATCTTAGACCAATAAAGGAATGAGAAATTAACTTATCTTTCCTAACTACTACCTATAGCGCCAAGATCCTTCAATAATGGGGTGGGGGGGGTATGAAGTGAGCTCTTCTCAGTCACTAGATTGGAAACCAGTGAGTTTACTGTGAGTTAGAAACAAAACGAGTGGGAACTAAGAACAAGGACTCTGGCTGTTTTCGCACTACCTGTGGCTTGGAGGCATTGAGCCAAGTGCCTGGGCACTCGGGTAACTTGGCTTTGTCCCCAAACTGCTTCTGCCATCTAAGGCATTTACTCTCTCCATCCACCAGCCCTGGTATTTAGAGCTCTTGTTCTATTTAGTTCAGCTTCTGCACTTGGTCTTTCATGTGGGAAGCAGAGACACAGTCTCTCTCTTGCCTGGGCACAATTTTGCATCACACTGAGCTCTTGTACCTTGCATGCACCCAGTAAACTCATCCTCAGCCCCACCTGAGAAAACCCTGCTGTCTCACCACCGCCTCATACCCTTCCCCACCCAGATGCTCAAACAAGCTAGGAGAGAGCTGCCTGGGCCCCAGGCCAGAGGCTGTGACTGGCTCGTTTCCTGGGTTGCTACTCTTCATGCCCAATGTACTTTTCCTTTGTGGTTGTATGCAATGCATCTGCTAATAGATATTATATACACGTTTATAAGAGTGGGGGTGAGGCATGGTGTTCTATGACCTCCTTCACTTCACAATCCTAGCGTCCAATGGTTATTGTTGGGCTTCTAACCTGTGGATGCTCCCGTTCTTCACTGGACGCTGCTTTTTAAACTTCCCCGAAAATAACCACAAGGCTAGAAATAACCTAAATGCCCCACAACAGGAAAGTGGTTAAGGGGCCAGTGAGATAACTCAGTAGAATAAGCGAGAGAATAAGCAGTCCCTGTATCTTAGGCCAATAAAGGAATGAGAAATTAACTTATCTTTCCTAACTACTGCCTGTAGCGCCAAGATCCTTCAATAATGGGGTTAGAGGGGGGATATGAAGTGAGCTCTTCTCAGTCACTAGATTGGAAACCCGCGAGTTTACTGTGAGTTAGAAACAACTTTGTTTTGCTTTCTCTGAGGCGAGAGATGTCAAGTGACGCTCAAGTCCTACAAGACCCTGCTAATTCTGTTTGGTGGAGAAAGGGACAGAGAAGGTTACAGCTAGACTGGGGCTTGGTACAAGCTGGTGACCTCCTTATTTTGTAACAATAAAGAGGAGACTGTCATCATGAGTAAATAAAAAAGAACGTCTTTCTATGTGTGTAAATATTCATTTTACTTTATTATAATTTTGAGAGTGTGGTATTTTTTCTGTGAGCATATACTTTATTTAACTGTTTTTCTGTTCTTCTTCTTCTTTTTTTTTTGCAGAACTGGGTATTGAACTCAGGCCCTTGTGCTTGCTAGAGAAGCGCTTATTCTACTGAGCTATCTCCCCGGGCCCTTAACCACTTTTCTGTTGTGGGGCATTTAGGCTATTTCTAGCCTTGTGGTTATTTTCAGGGAAGTTTAAAAAGCAGCATCCAGTGAAGCTCCTTTTGTATAGGATATCTGCAATAACCTTATTTATTGTCATCAAACAGATTCCTAGAATTGGATTTTGGGCTTTGGAGCTTGTGGCTTGAAGGTTTTGGGTACATGAGGATAAATTGACTCCCAGAAGAGCCCACCGAGTGACACTCTTGTCAGTAGTATAGGAGAGGCGGATGTGTTTTGCTCCAGTGGGCAGTGCAGTTTTGTTCAGTACGTTCACAGTCTTTTCATCAGACTCTTTCTTTCTTTTTTCTTCAGCCTACCCAATCTGATGCTGCAACCAGTGTCATTGCCTTAGTTTACCTTTCTTTTTTTGTTGAGAAAGTGTAACTTTTTCAACCCTGGAGATCAAACACAGGGCCGGGCAAGTCCTCTCCTCTGCAGGCCTTGTGGCCAGTTTTGCTTCTCTGGGCACTCTGAAGCTTAGGCCGCTTGGCTTCTGCAGAGCTCTTCCTCACCATTCTGTCCTCCCTGGGCTTCCCAGGATGATGGGATCCTTCACCTCCTCCAGCTCGCCCTGCTTGTCCCCCTGTCCTTTGTGTGAGCACCTCTCAAGTTTCTCTCCGGTGCCCCTGCCTGCTCTGCCTTCCCTCTTTGACGCCAGCTGATCTCTGGATCGCTGGGAAGCCAGGCCAGCCTCACCAGGAGTTGCTTCAGCACACTTCGTCAGCATTGCTGGTATACATGACAAAAGATTCCCCATGGTGGTCATTTGAGGTGCACACTGAGGGGTGCTGAGAACCTGCACAGGTTCTCAACCTCACTCCCCTTCTCAGAACTTCGTTGTCAAAGTGAAACTGTACTTGTTAAGCAATAAGTCCAGTTCACCCCACCTCTGCCCCTGGCAATCAGTGTTTTACTCTCTATATTTATGAGTCTGAAGATCTGATTCATGTAAGTGGCCTCATACAAGATTCACCTTTCTGTGACTGGGTTATTCCACTTAGCATGGTATTCTCAAGGCTCTTCCACGTTGTAGCGTGAATCCACCTTTTATTCCCTTTCAAGGTGGAATACTATTCTGTGGTATGCTTATACCACGTTTCTTTTGTTGATTACTTGCTGATAGATACTGGAGATTTTTACCTTTTGGCAGTTGTAAATAGTGCTGCCCTGAACTTGAACATACACACAGCTGTTTGAGTTTCTGCTCGTAGTTTTCATGGGTGTGTGCCTACAAGTGGAATTTCAGGACTGTGTGGTAAGTCTGTGTTTAACTCTTTGAGGAACTACCAAACTGTTTTCCACTGTCCCGGCACAGTTTTTGGACAAAGGACCATTGAAGAAATGCTACCTGAGAATTCCAGGAACCAGGTAGAGGGACCATGCTTGTAGGCAGTGTGGAGAAAGGGGCTGCATCTCTCTCCAGAGGGACCACAGCAGGGACAATTGCTGGGGTACACAGCTGCCTACCATTACTTCCCTTCCTGGGCCACGGTCTCTGGTGCTGCAAGGACAATGACGAAAAGGTCATTGCGGTGAGGACAGTGCTAGAAGTGACAGAGTGGAATGGTGGCTTCATGCTCTGGGCTGGGGCAGACTCACAGGCCTGCTGAGGGCACCCCTGGTCAGGAGCTGTGTGGGGTTCCCAGATGCTGAAGGAGTTCCGAAAGGACCTGGAGTTGCCTTCCCCACACAGCTGAGGCCTCCTTGGGCATGGTCCAGGTTAACTGGGAAGCAAATTAAGAAAAGTAGGTGTTTTCCTTGGGCTCTGCTCCCCAGGGCACAGGGATGCACCACTTTAATGTCTCGGTCACCCCAGGCAAGCAGAGAATGTAGAGCCTGGTGGGGACATCTTCCTGGTTTTGACATGTACCCCTGTGCCACCTGTAAATTTGCTTGTAGCTCCCAAGCTTGGATTAGATAAACATCGTGCTTCAGGAGTCACCTAACTCTTTTTTTTCACCTCTTCAAATCCTGTGTTTTCAGTAACTACAAAAGCATTTGTAAAACTTCTTATGAACAAGAGACCCCACGATAAGCAGCCCAGTACGAGGTGAGGTTGGCAGCTTGGGAAGGGCAGCGGAGACCCACGCAGCATGCACTGTCGTTCACTTGGGGCGGATACATGGTCATTTCTGCTGTTATCCCTTGCTTTCTTTTGTCTCACGCCCCGCAGGACAGCTGTATAAAAAGACAGCTAATGAGAACTGGTGATGAGAACATAGATTGTAGCCCTCGTACATGGTGCTGCTGCTTTGGAAATCAGCCTGGAATCTCCTCCAGAGATTAAATGCAGTGATATCGCATGACCTAGAAATTCTGCCCCTAGGTATCCCCAGAAGCCAAGATAACGCATGTCCACATGAAGGTGGGACATGAATATTCATAGAAGCATTATGTATAATAACTTAAAGGTAGAAACAACCCAAGTGTCCATCAAGTGAAAAACTGGCCAAGTAGTGTATCCATGCAATAGAATATTACTGAGGCATAAAATAGAACAGGGTGTTAACACAGAGATCATTGATGAAATTTGAAAATACTGCACTGGGTGCAAAAGGCCAGTCACAGAGTTCTATGTATTGTCTGTATTACTGGGGAATGTCCAGAACAGGTAAATCTCTGGATGGAAAATAGGTTAGTGCTTGGCATAGGCTGAGGGAAGAGAACAGGAGTGGGTGCTGGTGTGGATGGGCTTTGTGGTTGCCCTGAGCTGAAGTAGTAATGGCCGCACAATTCTTGAAATTCTTTTTTTTTTTTTTTTTTTTTTTGGTGGAACCGGGAATTGAACTCAGACCCTTGTGCTTGCTAGGGAAACACTTATTCTACTGAGCCATCTCCCCTGCCCCAAAAGCTTTTTTTTTTTTTTTTTTTTTTTGCCAAACCAGGGATTGAACTCAGACCCTTGCACTTGCCAGGGAAGTGCTTATTCCATTGTGCCGTCTCCCCGGCTGGCCGCACAATTCTGTGACTAAAAGCCACTGAAGGTGCCTGGCTAGCTCAGTCAGTAGAGCAAAAGACTCTCGAAAGCCACTGAATCGTATACTTTGAAAGGGTTAATTTTAAGCTGGGCAAGGTGGCACGTTCTTGTAATCCCAGTACTCTGGGAAACTAAGGCAATTTAAGTCCTGCCTGGGCAACATTGACTTAATGAGACTCCATCTCAAAATAAAAAATTAAACGGTATGAGGATATAGCTTAGTGTAGAAGCGTTCAATCCCCAGCGTCCCCTCCCTGAGGGTGAACTGTATGGTATGTGAATTATAGCTTAATAAAAACAATTTCAGAAATTATTTCCTTTTTGGGGCCAGGGAGATGGCTCAGTAGAATAAGCACTCCCCCTGGCAAGCCCAAGAGTCTGAGTTCAATCCCCGGTTCCTTCAAAAAAAAGAAATTATTTTCTTTTTTTTAAGTTTAAATGTAGCTGAAAATCCTAACATTTTATCTTCCAAGTCTGGCAATTATGTACTTGCTAGCTTTTTGTAAAGTTTTATCAGAATACACAGGCATAAACTATTCATGAGCTCAGAGACCAACTGGTAGTGTAAATGAAAACACCACAAGCGCTCTTTTGAGGCATGTCTACACCTTTGATTTTGTGTTTTACACCCTGTTGTAATGGACTTGGCAAGGTACCAGCTTCTTCACACCATTCAAATCTAATTTTAAGCAGCTGTAAGTCCTAGGAAGACAAAAATAGTTTTTCTCCTCCAAACCCAACTTCATAGTAGTAGCTGTACACTTACTATCATCTTCTGGAACTGGGACTCAAGTCCTCCTTGCTGCTACCCAGGAACCTGAAAAAGAAAAAAATGAACCATAGAACAAGTTTGCTGACACCAGCACTGCTACTTTTTCAGTTAAAAAAAAAAAAAAAAATCACTTCTCAGACTTCTAAATTTTTAAACTCTGAAAAAAGATTTTTTAAATTATAAAATGCAGTTATTCTTTTTGAAGATCCTTTCACTTGCAGATGATAATGGGGAGAGCCAACTGGATTCTTCTGGGACAGAATTCAGCTAAGATTAAAAAAAGGATTCCTCTTCCTTGAAGTAGCAGCTTATGCCTGTGATTTACATATTATTGCATTCCTTTCGCAGGTTACTATTAGTAACAGAGCGGCACTATACACACGCGGTCACATTTACAGTGAGACCCTTGAGGTGGTCACGTGACCGGCCCACCTCACGGCAGCGGAGCTGCCCTTGTCTCGTTGACCTTTGTTTCCTGAGAGAAGCTGGTCTTAGCAGGAGCCCAGTTAGCATTCCTAAGACAAAATGCAGACCGTTGCATCTTTTCTGTGTGTACAGTATCGCCAATATCCATCTCTTTTCCTTTCCCAAACAAGGTAGGGCCGCGTGGTGCCTTTTTCACATGACACATTGTCTAGTGGCTTTGGAGGGGCGCCTGAGTGAAGCTGCGGGCCCCAAGTTCCAGCTCTGCCTCTGGGTCTCGCTGCCATCCTGGTTCCTAGTCTTCATCGCGGAGGATTTTGCACCTCTTCCTGCTCTGAACCCTCCGCCCCTGCTGTGGTTGGTCCTGTCTTCTTCCTCAGCAAGCACACACCCAGCATTTCTCTGACTCCTGGTGGTTTCTTTCTTTCTTTCTTTTTTTTTTTTTTCTCTATTAACTTTATTGAGAAACAAATAGCAATGAGACAGTTTCAAAACCGATTAGTAGGACGGTTTCAATAATTAATACGTGGCATACAGTTGTCTTCATAGTGATTATTCATAGTACAAGAGGCAGACATGATATCCTGTCCACACACTGTTAGTACAGATCTTTCTTTTCATTGAATTAAGAGAAAGTAGCTGTATATCTAACTATTATGTATATACAGATACACGATCTGTGGGCCAGACATTGACATCCACAGTGACTATCAGTGGCTGAAATGCCTGGAGAACTGCACAGTGTTCGAGGGATATCTCCACATCCTGCTCTTCTCCGAGGCTGAGGACTACTGCAGCTACCGCTTCCCCAAACTCATGGTCATCACCGACTACCTGCTGCTCTTCCGAGTGGCTGGCCTTGAGAGCCTCGGAGATCTCTTCCCAAACCTCACAGTCATCCGTGGCTGGAAATTCTTCTCTAACTATGTCCTGGTTATCTTTGAGATGACGAATCTCAAGGACATTGGGCTTTACAACCTGAGAAACATTATTCCTGGTGGCTTCGTCTCAGCCGCCACAGCAAGCGCTCCATTCTAGCCTCCTGCCCTGCATCCCCCGAGAAGGATCCCATCTGCTTTCCTACATCTTTTCCAAAGGGTCCTCAGGTGAGGTGCACCTAGCATGACCAGGACCACGCAACTGCCAAAGGCTGAAAACACCTGGCGGGTCTTTTTTCCTTCCATCCTCCACATTTGGCCCTTTGATTTTAAAGCTGATTTTAAAAAAGTTTGAAAAAAAATAAATGTAACAGTTTACTTGAGTAAAGGACAATTGACAAGTTGGGACAGCCTCAAAGCCAGGAGTTCAGAGAGCAGTCAGAAATGCGGGTAGTGATAGACAAAGGGTAAAGACAGTAGAAACAAGGAACAGAACGCATGCGTTGGTCATTTCCAACTTACGTTTCTTTAAATGTTAGTGTAGAGGCTACCTTATGCTGGCTGAAACAGGTCTACCTGTGCGGGGGCTTGGCTTTTCTCTCTTTCCTGCATCTTCAGAAGGTGAAACAATATGGTTTGTGTTTGGTGGCACGGAACTTCAGTAGGAATAACTCCACCTTGATTTGGGTTGTTGGGACCTCGTGCAGGAGCTCAGTCCAAATCAATGGACGCCTATAAAATCAACATCACCTAATTGAGATATTATTATGTATTAATATGCACACTTCATTCACATCAACGCTACATTCATTTCTCAGTATAATCAGAGCCTGTGTACCCATTGCCACAATCCAATTTCTAAGAGCATTTTAATTCCTTCTCCAAGAAATCCAGAGCTCCTTCACTGTCACTTCCAACACCCGACCCTTGGTTCCCCCATTTCTAGGCAACTGCTGATATATTTTCCACTCTATGATTTGCCCATTTGGGACATTGTCTGTGAATGGAGTCCTGTAGCGTCTGGCCTTTTATGACTGCCCTCTTTCATGGAGAGAGGTATTTTCACTGAGCAGCCAAGGTCATCTATTTTGTAGCCTGCAGAGGTGCTTTCTTTTTTTATTGCCAAGTAATAGTCTATTGTACATTACTGCATTCTGTCATCCACTCATGCTTTGATGGACGTTGGGTTGTTTCTGCTTTCTGACTAAAATAACGCTGGAGTGAACACTGACAGGCAAGTCTCTGTGTGGATATATGTTTTCTTGGCTCTTGGATATATATGTAGGTGTGTCACTGTTAAATCTATGGGATTTTTGAGAGCTACCAAGCTGATTTCCAAAGCAGCTGTACACTTAACTTCCCACTGACAGTAATGTGATGATTCCAATTCGTTTGCATTCTAAAAATGGCGTGACTTTTTGGTCCTAATAGGTGTGGGTGGTATTTAATTGAGGTTTTGATTTGCATTTCTTTGTGTCCATGTGTATATTCTCTGTGAAGGTACTTTATTTTAGATTGTTTGCCTGTTTTTAATAGGAGTTTTCATTCCTTTATTATTGAATTCTGAGCATTTTTAACCTATCGTAGATGCAGGTTCCTGATCAGATGTGCTCTGCAAATACTAGTCCAATTCTCTGGGTTATCTTCTCATTTTACTGATGACGTTCTCTGCAACACAGATGTTTTACATTTTTGTGTGGAGCAAGACATAGTTCAGATGTTGCTGCTTAGGCCACATTTAATCCTTTAACAAGTCGTTCTGATTCTATTTCTTTTTTTTAATTAATAAATTTTCATCTTTAGTGTTGTGCAGCCTTCTGTCACTATAAAAAAAAAAATGCCCCAGATCATTAATTTATAAAGAGGAAAAGTTTGTTTTGGCTCACAGTTTTCGAGGGCCCAGTTTCTGTGGAGAGGCAGAAACCGCAGCATTGCTTTTGGGCCTGCAGGGGCCCACGTGATAATGGCGGGGCACAGTAGGGCAACCTGTTCACCTCATTCCAGGAAGCAGGTGGGCCTTTGGAGGACACCCATTAGGCACACAGCAGAATTGATCAGAAAGTTCTGGAATTATCCCCCGCCCCGGTATACGTCATCATCTGCGTCCTGCGCCACCATTGTACGTGTGTTGCAGTCAGTGGGTCAGCCACGCCTGTCACAGACCCTGACATGTCTGTGTCTTTGCACAGCATGAGAACTCATTGAACAACAGCAAATCCACAAACTATGTTGGTTTCTTCAGTTTTAACTCACTTGATTTTGCTTGGCAGTGATGACCGTGGCCAAGTTCTTGGTTCTATTCCAGTTTTATGCCTGATCCCTGAAGCATTCAGGCCACACCTCTGACTCTGACTTCACACTGTGATGATGAGGAAGGCTTGAGGCAGGCAAGGGGCTTGCGCAGGCAGTGCAAGGAGCAAAGACAGAGCTGGTGCAAATGCAGTCACTGCGGGTGGGCAGTGAGGGGTTAATGAACCCGGCTGCAAAGCTGAGAAGGCAGAAGGCCACAGCTGCAAGGTGAGGGTCTGGACGGCAGATTTGAAGTGAAAAATCCACAGAGAACTGGAGCCTGAGGATGGCTGAAGCTTTCTTATGCTGATATCCTGGACAAGGGTCAGTCTTTTGGGCAGAGGCTCTGCGGTGTATACCAGGTAGCTTGTGATCATGTGACCTTACTGGCTACAGTTTGAAGAACCCTTCCTGGGGTGTGTGTGTGTGTGTGTGTGTGTGTGAGAGAGAGAGAGAGAGAGAGAGAGAGAGAGAGAGAGAGAGAGAGAGAAGAACAGACACTGAGACCTGAACTGAAGAGTTTTCAGAGCAGACAACATGTCGGTTTTTTTGATGAGATTAAGTTTCCCAAGTCACTCAGGTGCCAGGCTGGGCTGGAGCTTTCTGTTTTTCTGCTTCTTCCTCCTAGAATAATAAGACTAAAGGTGTGTGCCACTATGCCTGGCTAAATACCCCTCCTCTTATAAATCTGAGGTGAGGGGTTAGCATCTAGTGTGTTTGATAAGTTTTTATGTTTGGTTTCCCTGATAAAGCTTGACATGTTCATGCTCCTCTGATTTAATTTGCTAAGTTCACTGGTGGCAGTTTTCTTCTATTATTTGTCACACTGTGCCCTGTGGTTGTGCTGGGCAGCCAGTGGTGGTTCTTCTCAATAAGTTCAGTGCATCCAGCACCCAGCGCTTACCTATTCGTTGCTAGAAATCAGCGTCATCTTTTTCCCGTCTCCATAGTTTTGCCCTTTCCAGAATAGTTGAACTCATACACTGTTTCATTTTTCAGACTGACTCCTTTCCCTTGATAATATACATTTAAGGTTCCTTCATATCTCTTCGTGGCTTGATAACTCATTTACCTTTAGTCCTGCTATAAACAGCCCATTGTTGGGACATACCTGTATTTTATCCACTCACCTATGGGAGACATCTGCTGTAAGCATCCATGTTCTTTAATTCTTTAAATATTTATTTATTTATTTATTTATTTATTTATTTATTTATTTAGTGCAGGATCTCACTATGCAGCTCAGACTCATAGTGATCCTCCTGTCTCAGCCTCCCCAGCACTGGGATTACAGGCATGCACCACCAGTTTTGGGGTTAGTATGGTATGCAATACCAAGGATTGAACTTGGGACCTTGTGCATGCCAGGCAGGCACTTATACCACTAAGCTGTCTTTCTAGCCCTCATGTTCTGATTATTGTGTGGATATATGTTTTGCATTCATTTGGGTAAATACCAAGGAGTAAAATTTCTAGTTATATGGTAAGAGTATGTTTAGTTTGATAAGAAGGTGCCTAACTTTCTTCCAAAGTGACTATACTATTTTGCATCTTCATCAGCGATAGATGAAAGCGTCTCTTGGTCCATATCCTCGTCAGCTTTAACTGTTGTCAATATTCTTGATTTTGGCCATTCAAATAGGCATGTTTAGTAGTATCTTGTTTTTATTTGCAATTCTCTAATGATATGTGATATTAAGGATCTTTTTATATGCTCATTTGTGACCTATAATGGCTTAAATGTTTTGGTCCCTTCCAAAAAGTCATGGTGATCCCTTGGGGCATGTGACCTTTGGAGATGGTTGAACCTTGAGGACTCTGTCTTCATGAACATAAATAAGCACCTGTTACGATGTGTGTCTGGATGTCCCCCAAAGCCTCCTGTGGTCATGGGGCTTCTTGGAGGCAGCTGGATCTAGAGTTTGTGATTGCCCTGCTGTCTCTTGCTGGGATTAGTGAAGTGAGTGCTGTGCTGGCCCTGGGTGGGCGGCCTGCAGTAGGAGGTAGGGGAAGAGCCTTGCTCTTCCCTTTTACCCACTCTTGCTCTTGTTGTGTTGTGGTGTCTCCCACTTCCCTGAAAGATCGTCTTCTGCCGTGCCACCCTGCCTTGGAGCTAACTAATTATGGACTGAAAGCTCCACAAATTGTGAGATGAATAGATGTTTTTAATTTGGGCATTGGGTATTTTATCTCAGCAAGGAGAAAAGTAACTAAGACAGCACCCTTATAAAGGAGCTTGACAAAGCCAGGCATTGTGACACATGCCCGTAATCCCAGCACTTCAGAGACTGAGGCAGGAGGATTGTGAGTTTCAAGCCAGCTGGAGCTACATAGCAAGTTCAAGGCCAGCCTTGACTTAGAGTGGGACCCTCTCTCAAAGAAAGAGGGAAGGGCTTGACAGAGGACAGTTTGCTCCTTTTTGCCTGTCATTTGCCATGTGAGGACAATACGTTGTTTCTCCCCTCAGGAGGATACAACATTAAAGGTTCCATGGTGGAAGCAGCATAGACCCTCACCAGATAATAAACCTGCCATTATCTTGGTCACTGACTTTCCAACCTCTAGTACTGAGAAATAAGTTCTATTCTTTAAAAATGACCCATTTTGTGGCACTTTGTCCAACAGTACGAAATGGACTAAAGCAGTATGGGTATATATGGTTTGGTGATGTGTCTGTTCAGTTACTTTGAGCCATCCTCTATATTTTTCTCTTTGAGACCAGGTCTTGCTGTGTTGCCCAGGGTAGACCTAAACTCATGGGCCCAAGTTGTCTTCCTGCCTCAGCCTTCCAAATAATTAGGACTAAAGGACCATACCACCACAGCCAGCTTCCCATCTTTCAATTGACTTGTTTGCTGTCTTATTGTTGATGTTTAATAGTTCTCTATGTATGTCACAAAGCCTTATCAGATGTAGGTTTTAGAAACATTTTCTCCCGCTTTGTGGCTTCTCTTCTTATTTTGTTGGCATTGTCCTTTATAAAGAGAAAGGTTTTAATTTTGATAAGGTCCAGCCTATCATTTGTTTTCTTTCATGGCTTGTGGCTTTGGTGTTGATCGGGAAAGTCATTACTACACACGTATTAGTCAGCTTTCCTGTCATTTGGACAAAATACTGGGATTGGGCTCATACCTTCAGGGGATGCAGTCTGTGAAAAGTTGGCTGACTTCAGATCAAAAGTATCGTGGAGGAAGGGTGCAGCAAAGCTTAGTTCATAGTGTCCAGGAAGCAGAGAAAGGGTGTTACACTTTCATGACACACTCAGAAGTATGCTTTACTAATCTGTTAGATTAGTAACATCTAATCTGTTAGATTAGATGGCTCAGTAGAATAGGCACTTGCCTGGCAAGTGCAAGGTCCTGAGTTCAATCCCAGGTACCACAAAAAATAAAACAGAACAAAACATTGATCTGCTAGATAACTCTCAAGAGTCTAGGCCCTTCAGGATCATTGAGAATCAAGAGCAAACAGTACAGCAGAATGATTTTTAAAAATTTGAGTTTCAACAGAAAGAGGCTATAAACTTAGACTTGTAAAATTTTGACCCAGACAGCTTAGTTGGTGAAGGGTTAAAAAGAAGCCAAGTGCTTTACATTAGGACAATAAGAAGGATGCCTTGAGGGCAACTCACAGGCTCACAGGTGCAAACCTGGAAAACTTTGCTTTGAGAAGGGAGCCCCAGGGAACTTGGCTTGAGAAGAGCCACAAGGAAATTCATTTCCAGAATTGGAATTCCTTTTATAGCACGCAGCCATCCAGATACTTGGAGGCCTCTGCAGGCATGGTCCAAAGGGGCAAAGCTACTGTCCAAGCAGGTGGCAGACTTTGTCATCATCCACATGGTGCTGGTTTTATAGACATTCAAAAATGCATTTAATAAGGGGCTAGCAGCTTCCACCCAGATTTCAGAAGGCTAGGCAGTATACCTTTGAGAGGGCAGCATGTGAAGCTGTGAGAGTGAAGCCAGAAGTGCAGTGGAGACCCCAGGAAGTTGGAGGAACAAGGAACATGGACTGTGGACCAAGAAAATCCACAGACAGTGAGCAGAGTCACCCAAAGAGAGAAACAGAGAGCTGTACTCGACAGTGCCATGGTACAGCAGCATAAGACAGTGAGCAAAGATAAGCCCCCACAGAAGAGACAAGTTCACAGGAATAAGAAAGCTTTTATTGTGAGCTTGCAAATAACCAATGCCCTGACTTTGGGTCAGGACTCCCCAAGTTGTCAAAACCTGCCTGAACTTTGCTTTCAAGTTATGTACTTTCCAGGTTTCTATAGTAACCACATTACCTCATTTTCAGAAATTTTGTAAGAATGTCACACAATTTCTACAAGGTTTACATTTCCAGACACTGGTGACCATCTGTGTGTCGTGGGGCAGTGTGGTTTAATGTTTCCCAAGTTGTCTCATGTGTTCCTGTTTTGTGATCCTGGTTTTCTCTAAGTGAGTTTATTGCTAGCTACATTGAAGGGTACGAAGGAGTGAGTTTATGTATAATTTAAGTGAATTTTAGTGACCCTCCCTTAAAATGGGGTCCCTTTTGCCCTATCAATAGGGACAGGGAGGACTAGTGAGATAGTTCAGCAGACTAAGCACCTGCCTAGGCAGCACAGGGACTGGGGTTCGATTCCCGGCACCACGTGCCAAGCCGGCCCTGTCCCCAGGTCCACTGAGCTGGTGTGGTGGCACACGCCAGTAATCCCAGAGCTGGGGAGGCTGAAAACAGGAGGATCACTATTTTTAATGTTCCGAGTCTCACTATACAGCTCAGAGTCATAGTGATCCTCCTGTTTTCAGCCTCCCCAGCTCTGGGATTACAGGCGTGTGCCACCATGACTGTTCTCAGTAGCCAGCTCGGCATGCCCAGGGGCAGGGCTGGCACAGCGTGTGGTGCTGGGGAACTAACCCCAGTCCTTGCGCTCGCCTAAGCAGGCACATAGTCCACTGAGCTATCTCGCCCGCTGTCTCTTTTGTTATATGAGTATATCCTCTGCCATTTTATATTGGCAGTGTTTAACTTTCTCTTTAATTTTTACAGAGCCTCACCGGTTAGGGCTTGTCCTAAGTCTGAGAGGAGACTTTGGATTTGGACTTCTCAGCAGTGCCCGTTCTGTTATGACATTGGTGACTCCGATGACTCACAGAGACGGGCCAAATGCATTTTGCATAGAGAGATGCACAGGAGCCTTCTGGGGCTGGAGGTAGAATGTGGTTTAGGTTGGGAATGTCCCCCCAAGGCCTCATGTACTCAGAGGCAGGACTCTTGGAAGGTGCTTAAATTGTGGGCTGGAAGTAGCTGACTTGCTGTAGGGCATGATCGGAAGGGGGCATCTCCCTCCCCCAGCTCCTTCCCTCTCTTTCTGCTCAGTGCTTGGTGTGATACAGGTGGCTTCGCTCTGCCAGGCCCTCGCACTCTGACATTTCTGCCTTGGGGGTAGCCAGTCCTGAAGTGTCACTATGAGCCAAGTAACTTCCCTTTAAGTTGGTGTCAGGCGTTGTGTCCCAGTGACAAGGAGGGTGATTGAGATACGTTATCTAATTCTTTTTCTACCTTGTTGTATTAGGCAAGCTAATATTTTGTTGAATTTTCCATCTGTGTTCGTGAGATATATATGGGCTGTAGAAAGGTTTGGAGCTGGACTAGATATTAGGCTAATGCTGGCCTTTGAGAATAAGTTGGGAAGTGGTTGTTTTATTTCTATCTCTGAGAGAGATCTTAAGGAATTGATACAATTTTTTCCTTCAGTGTTTGGCAGATTTCACTGGTGAGCCCATCTGAGCCCATGTAATTTCTCTTTTGAATGATTATCATTATTGGTTGCATTTCTTTAATAGATAAAAGCCTCTCATATTGTCTCTTTCCTCTTCTGAATTTCAGCACATCGTGTCTTTTAAGGAAAGAATTGGTCCATTCGACCTAGGTTACCCTGACTTATGGCTATAAAGGGCTTGACTTGGAACAGTAGCAATGATGTTTCTTTCTCATTTCTGACATTAATAATATCCCCCTCCCTCTTTCTCTAATTACCTTGGCTAAAGCTTATTTGTATTATTAATCTTTTGAAAGAACCAGCCACCAGGTTTTTTGCATAGATTTCCTGTGTTCAGTGCCATTGGTTTCTGTGGTAATCATTTATTTTCTTACTCTTAATTTTATGTTTAATTTCCTTTTCCTTTCTAGTTTCCTAAACTGGAAGATTAGATGACTTTTGGGGAAAGTACTGGAGACTGAACCCAGGATCTTTGCACTGAGCTACATACATCTCCACTCCCCACTCCATTTATTTTAAGACAGGATCTCCTAAGTCACTAAGCTGCTCTTGAGCTTGCAATCCTCCTGCCTCAGCTTCCCAGATGGCTGGGGTTATAGACATGCACCACTGTGAGCGGTTTAGGGGTCTGTTCTTTCACTCATGTATTATTTAGAAGTGTGTTGTTTAATTTTTAAGTATTTTTGGAATTTTACAGCTTTTTCCTATTATTGATTTCTAGATTAATGCTGCTTGTTCTGAGAACAGGCATTGTGTGATTTGTGTTCTTTTAAATTTGTTAAGGTATATATTTTATAGTCCAGCATGTGGTCTTAACTTGGTGAATGCGTCCTGTGGGCTTAAATGTATAATCTGCAGCTGTTGGACATAGTCATCAGTAGATATTGATAATATCCAGTTGACTGATGGTCATGTGCTCAATTACGTCCTTACTGATTTTTCTGCCTCCTGATCCTGTCCATTTGTGACAGAGGTATCTTTAGTCTCCCACCAATCATAGTGGATTTATTTACTTTTCTTTGCCATTCTATGGTTTTGCCTCATTATTGTAACCCTGTTGTAAAACGTATACACATTACATTTTTTCACATTACATTTTTTCGTGTCTTCCTTGAATATTGACCACTTTTTCATTTCATAAGGTGCTTCCTTATCTTTGGTACATTTTCTTGTTCTTAAATTTTCTCTGCATGAACTTAATACAGTTATTTTGTTTTCTATCTCAACTTAGTGTTAGCAAGTTACATCTCTGTGTAACATACATACAGTACTGGAAATTATATGAGAGCCATACGCACGCAGGGCAGACATTCTACCACTGAGGTTCCCCTTCAGACCTATGTTGCTTTACGTTACAGGATCTTGCTCAATTGTCCAGGCTGGGCTTCAATTTGTCATCTTCCTGCCTGAGCCTTCCTAGTAGCTTGGATTGCAGGTGTGTGCTACCATGCCTAGTTCCTTCCTTTATTTTTTTTATTCTTTTTTCTTTTTTCTGTGTTGGAAATTGAAGTCAGAGTCTTCACAAAGAGCTACATCCTCAGCAACACGCACGCACGCACGCATGCACGCACGCCCCTTTCTTTGGGATACCATCTTCTTCTGCTCTATTTTGCCCATCCTGGTCTTGAATTTGCAATTCTCCTGCCTCTGGCTCCTAGAGTGGTGGATTATAGGCATGTGCCAATACAACTGGCTTATACCCTTACTTTCTTTTCTTTTCTTTTCTTTTTTTTTTTTATTTGTCTTTTTGAGACAGGGTCTCACTATGCAGTTCAGGCTGGCCTTAAGCTCACTTTGTAGCTCAGGCTGGTCTCGAACTCACAACAGTCCTCCTGCCTCAGCCTCCCAAGTGCTGGGAGGCCAGCGCCACCACGCCCGGCTTATCCCCTTACTTTCAACCTTTGTTTTTTTATACTTAAAATTAATTTCCCAGCACCCAGCTTCCTGCGTGTGGGGATTACAGGAATACATCACCATACCTGCCTTCTTTTTGTGACTATAACTGACCATTTCCTGTGGTTCCATTTTCTCCTTAGTTTTTCTATTATATCCATCATACCTTTTTATTTTAGATTTTGTAGTGGTTACCCTAGAGTTTGTGATACGTATTTACAATGAATCCAGGCCCACTTTCAGATAACACTTTAAATGTTTTATGGGTGGTACAAGAACATTGTACTAACAACAGAATAACCTAAATTCTTCCATTTTTTGTACTGTCACTCATTCATTTCACTTATATGTAAGTCCGTAGAGACAAACAAAATATATATGACTGCACGGCAGCATGCCGACGCTGTTCATATTATTACTATTATTTTTTTTAGTGTATTTGTTAGAGGGTCTCACTACACAGCTCCGACTCATAGCGATCCTCTCGTTTTCAGCCTCTGCAGCCCTGAGATTACAGATGTGCGCCACCAGGACCCATCACTGCCACCTGCTCAGTGAGCCCAAGGGCGGGGTCGGCGAGGCACGTGATGCTGGGGATTGAACCCTGGCCCCTGTGCTTGCCTAAGCAGGTGCTTAGCCTGCTGAGCTATCTCACTGGCCCCATATTATCATTTTGAACACCTGTTGTCTATTGCGCAGTTAAGAATAGCAAGAGCTTCTGCTTTATTGTCACTGTTTCAGAGATGCTGTTTCTTTTTTTTTTTTTTTTTTTTTTTTTTTTTTTTTTTTTTGTCTTTTTGAGGCAGGGTCTCACTATGCAGCTCAGGCTGGCCTTAAGCTCACTTTGTAGCTCAGGCTGGTCTCGAACTCACAACAATCCTCCTGCCTCAGCCTCCCGAGTGCTGGGATTACAGGCATGCGCCACCACGCCCGGCTTCAGAGATGCTGTTTCTAACAACATTTTTCCTGAACTTTTACATTCCTGCAAGGCAACATCTACTGGCAACGAACTCTAGCAATTTCTGTCTCTCTTTTCAAGGATAATTTCACAAGGGACAGAATTTTAGATTTTTTTATTTCTCCCAGCAGTTTAAATGTTCTACTCTGCTTTCTTCTTGCTTTTGTGGCTTCTGAGAAGTCAGATGTCATTTTTATTTTTGTTCCTTTATAGCTAAGGTGGTTTTTTCCCCTTTAGTTTTTTATTTTTGATTTTTTGAAGTTTGAATGTGGTATGCACAGGTATAACTTTTCTTAGCATTTAACAACCTTTGCTTGGTTTTGCTGACTTCTGGATCTGTGGTTTGCTGCCTGACATTAATTTCTGTAAAATATTTTGCCATTATTGCTTTAAGGATTGCTACTGTTCTTTTTTGTCTTTTGGTATCCTGTTATGCATATGTTGTGTATCTTTTGTGCTTTTCTCTTAGTTCTTGGATATTCTGGAAGTTTTCTCCAGTCGTTCTCTTTGCTTTTTGGCTTTGGCAGTTTCTGTTGTTGTGTTCTCAAGATCAGAGGTTCTTCACTGTCTTGCCCAGTCTGCTAATGAGCCTGTCAAAGGTACTCTCACTTCTGTCACATTATTTTTGATTTGTAGCATTTGTGTTTGTTTTTTTCTTAGATTTTTCATCTCTGTGTTTTACATGTTGTTGGATATTGTGTTGTTTTCCATTAAAGGAAGTCTTTAACATATTAATCATAGTCTTAAAAAAACTGCCTAGTCTAATAATTCCAGCATTCCTGCCACGACTCTAGTTCTGTTGCTGTTTAGTAGTCTACAGTACCACATAATTTTTTTTGTTGAAAATGAGAGATGAGGTACAGAGACAAAGGAACTGTGAATAGTAGGCCACTAGTAATGTAGGGGTGCTCTGTGGGGAAAGTAGGGGCCTAGAGGTTGGTGGCTTATACCCTTGGGCTGTGGGTTTCCCCAGTGTTCTGTTTCCTCCTGTCCCGGGATGTCTGAGGGTCCAGGAACTGGGGACTTCCCATCTCTTGGGGTGTTAAGCCCTGATAGCACCCAGGCAGATTAGGCAAGATCAGGCCTTGCTAAGAAGAGTCCTCTGGTATACTTCACAGTGACTGCTGTCTCCTCCATTACTAGAAGCATATGTGGTCACTTTTGGATGTTCAGCGTAAGAACATGATAGAGCTCCTGAAAGAAAAAGTCACAAGTGCGTGGAGGCCCCTTTGTGGTTAGGCTCCCACGGAGCCTTGACTCTCAAAATTGTCTGCACTGAGCCTTCATTCAGCAGTTAGTCACATCCAGGTTTCCCTGGTGCCCATGGGAGTTTCTGCTCTGGAGAGTTGTGGTTTGTGCCCATCTGTCTGTCTGGCCAGTGACCTCACCTCTGTGACACAGTGAAAGACTGTTGCTCGTTCATTTTTGCCTCTTCTTACTTGTTAGGGTGGAGCAGCGACTTTCAAGCTCTTCATCACCTGGATCCAGAACCAGAAATTTCCTTGAGTTCAAGCACCTAAGTTAGTTGAATGTCAATGGAGTGCCCACCTTTGACAGGTGTAGACAAAGGAAGGGGTGTAGAAAGAAAAAATCATGATGTGTGTGTATAGACAGTACAGTTGGGATAGATAACGCTGTGCTTCTACATAATTCTATGAGAGGCAAGATCTGCACTAATGGTGGTTGGACAGGATATTATGT
>PVKA01029348.1:0-28373 GCA_004027165.1 Ctenomys sociabilis | reverse complement strand
CCACTTTTGACAGGTGTAGACAAAGGAAGGGTTGTAGAAAGAAAAAGTCATCATGTGTGTGTATAGACAGTACAGTTGGGATAGATAACGCTGTGCTTCTACATAATTCTATGAGAGGCAAGATCTGCACTAATGGTGGTTGGACAGGATATTATGTCGGCTTTTAGTGCTATGGTCATCCACTAGGTAAATAATTATTCAATCTTTGAGATAATTCAGTTGTATAAAAACATGTAAATATAATATCATGTATGCACCTTGTACAATACCAAAACGTTATGAAAACAGTTTGCAATGTATTATTTCATCGACTCTGTATGGTTATGGTGTTTTGAAACTGTCTGATTGACATTTGTATTTCAATAAAATAAAAATAAATGGAAAAAAAAACTAATGTGCCTATACTACATTGATTATTGAGTAATTAGCTCTCATTCTGATGACATTCTTATGAAATGACACTTATTTTTAAAATTTTTTGTTAACTCTTTCATTTATGTATTTGTTTAGGACTGGGTGTTCCTACCCAGCTCAGTCTTGTAGTGATCCTCCTGTCTCAGCCTCCTCAATGCTGAGGTTACAGGCATGCATCACCACACCTGGTTTTGGCAGCTGGCTCACACAGGATCAGCACAGCATGAGGTACTGGGGATCGAATTTGGGTCCTTGAGCTTACGAGGCTGGCACCAAGCTACCTCCCCAGCCCCATGACACCTATTTTTTACTTAAGTACTTTTACTTCTATTTATATGTAAAGATTTTGAGAAAAATAAAAACTAAATGGTCATTATTTCCAAAGACTTATTTTATCATGCATTTTAATATAAAAATATAATTCTGATTTAGAAAATAAAATATGTAAATGACAATTCAAAATAAAGAATATAGATGGATAGAATTAAAAGGAAGTTCAGAGTTATTAATTCATGTGGTCTAATTTGGAAAGATAGTTTCAGCCATCTGGATCAATCTGATCACTTCTTTTTTTCATCCAAAAACAACCACCATACTTACTTATTTGCATTCAGCACTTAGACTTTCAGTTATTTAACCTCATCCACTACAGTCATTTTGTTTTACCTTTTCATTTCACTAACCTATAACCATGGCCATAGCACTCAGCACAGTACTGGAAATGACACTTCAAAATCTGGAGAAAATGTGATTAAAGGAATCTGAGAAAAACAGCAAAAATTTAAAAATTATGGCACGAGTCTTCCAAATTGTAGAGAATAGTTAATACCACTGGGAGTATTCAAAAGTCTAGAAGGATGCCAAAAGATTTAGAAAGGACAAGAATTCTATTGAGATCTTATCAAGAAACATGAAGTGGTAGGGGCATGAAGAAGACTGAAAAGGGCTGACAAAGATAATAAGAGGTAAGGGATTAGAGATTAGAGAAGCTGGGAGGGACAGAAGTTTCAGAAAAGCACATCTCTCTCGTAGCTGCTAGGTACTAGTGGCTTAGTGAAATGTAAGCAGGAATCATCCACTAGTGGCCTGGATTCAGTCTCCAGCCTGCCGTGATGGCCCAGCACCCAGGGAACACTGAGAAGTCCATGAAGACTGGGTATGCTGGTGTGCGCATGTAATCCCAGCACTCGGGAGGCTGAAAACCAGAGAATCACTGAGTCTGGCCTATGTAGTGAGGCCCTATAGACCCTGTAAAAAATACATAAAAAATTTTGGTCATATAAATATTTCCTACAATTCCCATACTGAAATCACAATTATGAGTAATAATTTTTTTAGAGTTTATTGTACTGAGCTATCTCGTTCCCAATATTTTTATATTGTATATGAACACCCACACCAGAACTATTGCTGTTTCTTTCATAGCTCAGAAAATGTTGTTATTATTCCTCATATTCAAAGAACTATAATTATTTGTAGGAAATATATCTTTTTCACCTCTCATACCCAATCTCTCATGCATTTGTTAAGATCAATCCTTAAATAGCTCTCCCCTCAGTCCTTTTCATGTTGCTGCCTTTCCCCAAATCTCAATTATTTTTCAACTAGAGAATCAAAACAACCATCTATGTGTTCTTGGGCTGTCATCTTTTGGCAACTTTAATATGTTCCCATCATTGCATTCATTTATTTAATTAAATATGTTGACACATACTGTTCTCTGCTTAAAATGTTTCAGAATAAAACCAATGCTTAGCCAGACCCATAAGAAATGCTTAATTTCATTTAGCCCTGGCCCTCTTCTTATGGCTTAACTTTATTCTCAATGTCTGAGATCAAACAAGTCTTTTTAAATTATTCTAATCCATAACATTTTCATTATTTTCATTTATATCTCTGCACAACAAAAGACTAATACCTATGATGCATATTAGTCATCTTATTAGTGAAAAATTACATGCTAAATTTCTATTAAGAGTCCATACCTCAATGTATCAATAAATCAAAGTTTGGAACTATGACAGAAGAAAATTTGGGACTTATAACATCACCTTCGAAAGCAACATCTTTTCTGAACATTGAGAAAAACACTGAATAAGGTTTGAGGATGGTAGCATCAAAAGAAAGTAGAAAGATGTCAGACTTTGGACTATCTGTGACAGAATACACATATTCTTTTTAATTTAAGATTCAGTGTAATTACTATATATGAATTACTGTATATGAAATAAAATATCACAAATATAAAGGTAATCAGACTCAATGAAATAAATCTACGAGGCTTTGGAAATGGAACTCATTAAGATGTTGTTAATAGATTTTACAGGACAGAGTGCTAAAATCTTCCTATGTGGACCAAAGAATTTTGCAAAGTAGGGCAACCAGAGATAAATCAGGAATGGGAAGCTCCACACATATCAACTGGTGACAGAGAAATATGATACTAAAAACAGAGGATTAATTAAAATATGTTTCACGAAGTATATATCAATGTCTTCTTCATTATTTGAAGCTATCAAGAAGCCACCATTCCTAAATATATCCACACCCGCACCGACCCCGCTCACACTGTATATGAGGATTGTTTTCTGGAAAACTCAAACAAGATTATTTTCTGTGCTTTGGGTGCATCAGCACAAGAAAATGAGGAAATTCTGAATTCCTCAATTAAAACCTTGGAATGAACAGTAAGACTTTTCAGTAGTCTTTCCTCACTCAACTGTCATTTCTATTACTAGGTTGGAAGCTGAGGGCTTTCCTTCTGAAAAGAAGAACGCTTGTAGGACAAAAACCCAAAAGGTACTATTCTTTGAAGTTCTCTGATGAAATATCTGGGTTCCTTCCTGACTACAGAATAAGGAAGTTCACCAGTTAGGAGTTCCTATCTGATCATGCAAAATGGCTTTTACTAGCAGTTGACTATCACTATCAGACAGGAATGCACACTCAAGGACTACCAGTCACTTATTTTTTTTTCTCTAGTTTGTCTGTAGACTGAATTATCCTTATTTACCGTATCATAAATTTAGGAGTTATGTAAGAGTCCATGAAATTCTTAGCAGGACAGTCCACAACACCTTCAGTTCTAACCTTATAAGTAAGTGCCACCGGTATTCACTCATGTTCCTAAATGATGGCTTCGGTTGAAGGAGGCCATAATTTGAATCTTAGATCTTACTCATGATAGCTGTGTAAACTTGGGCCAACTTTTAAAGTTATTTTGCTGATGCTCGAACCTCTTTTCACACAGCACAGAGCCTAAGGCAGGGTTTATTTCTTTCTTTTTTCCTTTTTAGTGATAGATTGCTGTCTCTGATAACAGGGGTGATGGATGAAAGAGGCAACAGAGGAAAGAAGGGAGTGCCTAAAGCAAGGCACATCATCAAAGATGGCTGCCACTAAGCGAGACCGGTTGCCTGGTTTTATGGAACGTCCCCTGGGGAGCCAGGCTGATGGCATCTCAAGATTGTCTGTCAAAAAGGAGAGAGGAAAAAAGCAAAACTATCCATTTCATAGTTCCTATTTGTCAAAAGTTTCTGCCTTTCCTGGTGTGAATGCACAAACTACAATGAGGGTGCAACAAAGGCACTGACAGAGAAGCACGGAAGGACCTGAAAGGCCTGGAACAGGTGCCAGGGGGTGGAATCTGTCCAGCAGCAAGCACGTGGGAGCCAGAGGAAGCTGCAGCCAAGCTGAAGGGACTGCATTACTGACTCTTGAGCCCAGTAGGTCTTGACATAGTACCCAAGCTTTCACAGTTTCTTAACTCTGAAGTGTTAATAATACCGCCTGTATTTATGGATTCTAAGTATTATAAATAGTTAATAGCATATTAAATGTCACATTACAAATGCATATTCTTAAGCAAACGTACTTTATATTTTTCTTGTTCACCTTTTCATCAATGAAATTTTTTCTAAAATAAATATAGATAAAATGAAATTGATCATGTTTCAGTCACTGCTGACACTGAGTAATATGTAAATGGTTGTATACTGTTACATAATCTCTATTTTGGTGTATGTATCAGAAAAGTTGTTTGAAAATATGTGAAAAATTATATCTTTCATTTCTGCGATTTATAAATAGTGTTTTTGCTTTATCTGTTACTATCAGTGATTTCCATTCCCTTCTTGGTAATGGGAAATATAAAAAAAAAAATCATTCATGTCCTCAATCCTCATTTCCAACAGTGCTACCTGATTTATTTTTACTGAGCCAAATTATTTTGCTCACGCTATTGAGATTAAACTCATGTATTATATTTCAAGTGTGTTTACATTCACTCCCCACAGATTACAGAGAGTCTAACTTCAACTGTGTTTGAATCAACAACTAGGCCTGTAATTCACAATATGATAGATAAATAAGTTTTCACTGAACGAGGCCTCAGCACCAAATTCTGATATCAACAACAAAGAATAGACAAAACCAATATAGTTTACATTCTGTTCCAATTTACTGATTTACTAGATTAAGTAATCTAAAATTATAGGCTTGATCTATTGGCATACAAATTAGAATACTTACTATTAAGGTTGGATTCTTCTACTGAACTTTCAATGCTAGAAAAGAAATGTTGAACATTATTATTCACACTTTTATAAATAAAAAGTGGGATTTCATATGGTTTTACAAAGCCATGAAGTTAAAACCTCTTGTATTAATAAAATGTGTGACAGTGCGGTTTAAATCAAGTAACTATCTTCTAGCATACAATTCCCCCCAAAGTTTTATACCCAAAATCTCTCCTTGCTTTTGAAGCAGAGTGTATTTCTTATAAAGTCAACACTAGAGTGTTTTATGCAAAATTGTCTAAGTATCTAAAGTCAGATACTTGACTTCCTTCCTGATCTAGAATGTCCTACTGATTTTATATGGAGAAAAGTAATGAGGAAAAACATTTCCTTTTGTATGATAAAGAGTAAAATGAATCATAAAGATGAATATACTCCTTTTTCTTTTTATAATCTCTTTCCTGAGGTCTACAGATTGCTTTATTTCTTTACGGCTTCCATTTCTCCAAGTGATTACATTGATCTATTTTACCTTTATTAGTAATTATTTTTAACAGTAGAGTCTCCAAAAGTAAATGATACTAGTCCTGTTCTTTTAAAATTTTTAGTACACAAAAGAGTATTTCAGCAATTTTGTAAGTTATAAAAGAAAAATAGAGTCTAGAAGTTAACATTGAGTTTTCTCTATGGGCAAGTAAATGCAGTTTAGAGAAAATGGTGTGTGTTGGTTTGCTGCCATAACTTGACTCATAACTGATAATTAATAGTAATCCAGTAAATACTTCAGTGAATATACAGATGAATATTTTATTAACATGCTTTACCACAGTGTACTTCGAAAATAAATGTATGTAATTCAGACTGAGGTGTTCCTTTAAGCTCTGTTGGACTCCATAAAACATAGCAATTGAACAGTAATTAAACAATCCCATATATTCATATTCTTTAAGCATTTAAAGCTACAGTTATCCTCAATCATTCATCATTAGATGGCCATGTTTGTAGTCACTGAACAGTGTATTAGATCTGTTAATCAAGTAGATTCTAGCAGTGCTACAAATCTCAAGTGAACACTCAGCATGGTAAAGACAATCCTAATCAATTGGCCAAGATGCATTTGACTCCATTCCAAAAGACCAACTTAGTCTATTCCCCTTCTCCTCCCACCCAAGGATTTTATTTTCTACTACACTCAGATCACACATGTATTCATTCCACAAGCAGCTCAGTTCTCCACTCAGACATCATCATCATGCCCAAATACACATGCTCATGCTCTGCACTTTCGATGGATATTTTGTTCATGTTTTCAGGACAAGGACTTAATGTGTGCTGTACTGCCAGTCTCTCATTTCTTGCAGAATAGCTCTCCTCAGTCTGTATCTTGCTTGATCCATTGGATGATAATTTTCTGTGTAAAAACTTTGTTTAACCTTAAGAATTTTATTAAAGTGACTTTCTTCATTTCCTGTTGTTGCTTCTGCATGAAAATACCTGAAATTGAAACAGTTTTACCAACTTATTTTTAGTCTCTTAATAAGATAATTTTTTTCAAAGCTTAGAAGAAAAAACAATGTATGGGTGTCATTTCAGTTTGAAAATATGGTTTAATTGGAATATTTCATGCTGTATAAAGCACTTTACATATTTGCTTTGAAATTCACTATTATAATTTATCTTCTAATATCCTGTTTCATTTACTTCTCAGCTAGTATGTCGCTATTGTAAAGATAAATTGTTTACATTTCTATATTTTTGGACTATTATCATCTAGATTTATTCTTTTTTTTGGTGGAACTGGGGATTGAACTCAGACCCTTGTGCTTGCCAGGCGAGCACTTATTCTACTGAGTCATCTCCCCAGCCCCTAGATTGATTCTGTAGAACAATATGTCATTGATCTCACATTCTATTTTTCACTTTTTATATTTCCCCTAACTCCTAACCATCATCTCACAATTTGAGCTCCACATGTCCAAATCAACACTTTACGAACCCATCATCTGCAAACAAACTTTGTCCAGGTCTCTTCCACATAAATGATAACATTTTTCAGTTAACAACTTGTATTCATAATTTGAGATCAATTATACTTTTTCTTTATACTCTGAAAAATGTATGAAATTTATAGTTTCCATTCTGTCTCTAATCCTCACTCTTTCACTACTGACTCTACCAAATCATAATTCCGTACTTTGACTTTTGATGTTAGGCCTATTTTCTCTCTTTTAGTCTTTTCTTATTTTTAGCAGTTCTCTATGCAATGGTCAGAAGAAATCATGAAAATATTAATGAGTCCTTATCATTTCCTTGTGTAAATTATGCAAATTGGATAAAAGCAAAACAATACTCTTTTCTTTTTAACACCTTATGTTATCTCTTAATTCAAGAACTCACTGTTCTCTATACTGAGGATGATTTTCTGATATAATTTTTGCAGAATTATTCTAATTATTTGTATTTTTGTTTATTTTGTGCTCTTTAGTTTTTTACTGACATAGTGAAGGCACTTTTTCGTATATTTAGTTTTCTGTCCCTTAGCACTATGAAAATGCCCCTAGCTATGCTGGTATACTCCTTTTGTGGATTCTCAGCATTAATTATTGATGTCTTTGGTATTCATCTGTTTCTTCAGTTGTGTTCTTCTTGATTCTATGTTCATGATGCATTTAACTACAACCTAACTTAAAGTTTGTCGTGCTCTAAGTGGCCACAACTGAATTACCATGTCAGGAAATAAGACTTTAAGAGTTTGTGTCCCATTTACTATATCACTTTCTTCCTTTTGCTCCATAAACAAAACCTTTCAGATGGTAAGGAGCCTAATAATGTGATCTCCTAAATAGGAATGATGTTGACATGACATCTGTAACTTACGCTATACACGCAGTTTCAAAGAAATGTAAGTGTGTTGTGTTTCAGGGTACTGTACTGTTAGGGTCATTTTTTATGCCAGCATAACTCAGCCTATTCAGACTTAAGTGGAATGACATTTAGTGAAAAATAACAGATTGAGAAAATTTAATTGTATTACGTTGCATACAAAACTATGTTAACTATCATGTATACCACCTAACAAGCAATTATGATGAACTGAATACACCATAAATGATTTGCAATACCATAGGTATGCCTTTCATTCTCTCTTTTTTTGTTTGTTTGTTTGTTTGTTTTTGTTTATATTTTTTAGTACAGGGTCTACAGGGTCTCACTACACAGATTGGACTCATAGTAATCTGTTTTCAGCCTCCCAAGCACTGGGATTATAGGCATGCACCACTACGCTCAGTCTCAGTCTCCATCTCCGCATGCCCTGGGGGGTGAGGCCAGCACGGCACACCAGGAATGGAATTCAGCTGGTAGGCACTTTATTCAGCTGGGCTATGTGGCCAGCCCACATTTCAGTCATTGTGACAGCAGGTTTCTCAATTATATTTTTGCTTAACATTCTTAGATTAAAAACTAAAACAATCAAGATCAATAACTAGACCAGTTGTCTGTATCTAATAAGTAATTTACAGATGTTTTTCTTTGTGAACTTATTGCAGAACTTTGAAGCTTTTAGATCTAAAAAAAAAAAAAAAAAAGAACTTTGAAGCTTCAAAACGTATATGAGCTCCCATTATTTCCTCTCTTCTTTTCTTTTGTAACCTTCCTATCAATGGGAAGATATTAGAAATCTGAAAAACTGTCACTCACTAAGAGAAATGAAACAAAAACAAAATCCTCTAGCATATTAATTTGTTGTCCAAACCTACCTGAGCAATTTGTACTTAAAAACATCCTGAATGAATATTTTAATTTCAATTTTCAGTCAGTTAAATTTGTCCTTGAAATAATAACTTTCAAGAATAATAAAAACTAAAATCCCAAACATTGCACACTATCTAATTCTCTCTTCCACAAATAAATAATAGTAAAATACCCCATTCTCTACTAGATATTTCTAGATCTAAAGATATGTGTTGCACACTGTGCAAGAAAACCCTTTAACTTTCCTTCTTTCTGATTATCCTTGAGCTGGTCTTTCCTTCCTCAGGATTCAAACCCTGCCCTGTGCTTCTCCATTCTAAATGGCATTTTATAAGAAGATTTTCATCTTTCCACATTAGGGAGGCTCTCGTGGTAGTTGCAGTTTGCAGCAATGTTCTCCTGTCAGACACACTAGCAGTCCATTTTTCTGGGTTTTCTATGCCCTTTGGCAGATGTAGGCTGAGCCTAGTAATGGCATCAGGTTGTTTCACTAACCTTACATCCAAGAAGAGCCTTTTGAAATTTATAAGATAGGAGTTTGCGTTTTCCTTTGTTTGTAAATTTCACAGTAGCAATAAAATATTCAGCACATAGTAGATATTCAAATAAACTATGTCCCCCTGACAGAAATGAATTGAATTAAAAAGACTTTAATGTAATCATCTCTTTTGGAAAAGTGAGAACTTACACTTACTAAAAACATTAATGGAGTCATCCCTTCTCGCTAAGTTATATGTCCAATTTGTTCCACACTAAACCTCTCCACAAAAGAAAATCTTTTAATCTGCTTGCAAAATATTCCCTACATCCTCCCATCTTGCTCCTGCTGCTCTTTGATATACCGCCCTTGCCTATTACCCCTTTATAACTGTTTTGTTAAAGTTCACACCTCAAAGACCTGTAAAAGAAATTTATGGCTCTAGGGATTTCAGCAAATTCTAAATAACCATAACAGGAACATGAAGCATTAATTAAAGACACTAGAATCTAACTTATAACAGGATACCTGACATTTAAGGCCCTGGTACCATGTAAATTTAAAATGGTATGAGAAATAGAGAGAAATTTGATGGTCAGAAGGTTATAATAGATACCTTAACACCTTTGTCAAGAAAAAGTGCCCATCCTTGCTCTCACCCCTACTTAGGGGCTTAAGAGGGCTTTTTCATAAAACATACTGATGCCTAAATATTTTTGCAACAACTCATATATAAGGTAGTCTTTTAAGTACATTGTAGATTAAATGCTAACCTACAGCATTCATACAATATTTTTCAAATAAAAGTTTAAAATCCAGTATGCATTTGGTACATTTTGTGGCTTAGCTCACCATGAATCTGTATGTAAATCCCAGGTGACCAAGAAACATTCAATTTTCCCCACAAAATATGCTAAATTTGTGTGAAGGCAGAAACTGATACTTTGGACTTACTCTGCTAAAACAGCAATGGAAAATGGTCTACCTGAGTTAAAGAAAATCAAGTGGAATGTCAAAGTTACTTTATTTTCTTATGTTCAATATCAATATATTTCCTAAAACATCAGAAGGAAATGTTGCACATATTTTTTAAATGCATAAAAAATGCAGATTGACCCTCAACATTGAAACGACCAAGAAACACTGAAATGACAGATCTTTGGACCTGCACATCTTTCCTCCAACTTCACCTACTCCTCTATGAACTATTTTTCAGTAGAGCAGACTGTTTTCTCTCTCTAAAATCTGTAACATATTTGTTCATATTCATTTATAATATACCATAATTCTATTGGCTTATCACTAGATTTTGGATGCCCTGTTTTATTCTTCAAGTAAATTGCAAAACAAAGACTATAATTTGTACTTATGTACTGTACAACACTTGTAACTGACTTTGAATACATTAGGCTCTTAATAAGTATTTGATTAAATGAATTACCCCATCTGCCAATGGCAAAATTACATCATTAGTAATTAACCAACACATAAATGGATTACAAAAAATCATGCAGATTTATATGTAATCAGATGATGCCCAAAGTTAGCATGAAAGAAGCCACACTGTCCTCACTCTCCTTACACTTCATACATACTTGTGCCTCACTTGCAATTCAGTGACTTCCTTACCTTCTCTCCCTTTGCAGCTTTGTGCTGCTATTTAATATCTCACCAGCTGTGTAATTTCAGCTCCCAAATTGAATAAGACGTTCCCTCCAAGGGAACCCTCACCTTGACAAATAACAAAATAGTAATTATTATTCCTTTCAGTGGTTGAGCTATGGAATCATGCCTGCAATATCCCAGGCTTGAGTATCTAAAAATTTATGCTATACTTCCCCATGTCTGAGTTTCCATCTGCGATCATATTTCAAGTCCTTTCATTTTTTTTTTCAGTATGATTAAGATAATTCCTTTATGAAGTTAGAAGCGCTAGAAATGTTCAGCAAGAAACATGATTTCTCACATTTTTGCCGACTTGCTCACCCTATATCCTTACCTATCAATTTAGACACACAAGAGGAAGAATTAATTTTGCAGCGGTCTCTAATTTTTTTTCTAAGTGTGTGACCTCCATATTAATAGGAACCACAGGGCTCATTCATCATATCTGGTCACTGAGAAACTGACGTTTACAGGGTGGAATGCTTCTCGCTCAGGACAAATGGGCATCATTTGTAAAACATGCCGCACCCAATTGTAAGCTCCTACTGCTCTCGAACTACATTTTTAAGCAACAATATAAACCATTTTCCAAACTGAAAGGTCTTTTCAAATATTTACTGCCTCCCTATGAAATTTTTATTCTGCTGACTGCTGCCATCAATAATCCAGGGAGCTCCGAGCTAAGTGTTGTGTGTGGCCTTCACGGAGAGCCTTAGTGCTGCAGAGTACGAGGGGTGGGCTCAGCCTACTGCACTTACCCGTCTTTTACTTTCTCAGACTTGTTTCAGAGAAAGTAAGGGTTGTGGAAGAATTAGCATTTTTATATTCTCTATGTGTATTCTTGTCATTGTATTTACCAGAAAGCTCAATATCTTGAGGTCCTGATACCCATGTGGACTGGAATATACTTTCTGATTTCCTGTAAGAAGCTTTTGATTATCACAGCTACTGTGATCTCAGCTCCTGGCTTCATTCACAGGGGGAAACAGCACCAAACTTCCCTGCGAAAATCCACAAATTCTAGAGATTTCGGTTTCTCATAATATGTTTAGTAACTGGGTCTAAATATACATAATGTTTTGCTCCCCAGTTCTTGTTCATGTGCTCGACTGCCTTCAAGGGAGGCACAGGAGCTACCTCTTCAAGTAATTTTTGTACAGTCTAACAGGCAGTGCTGTAAGATCTCTGTGAGCATCAATAATTTCATCCAACTGTCTCAGATTCTCTTCTTTTGCTTCTCCTCTCTTCCTTCTTCCTTTCAACTTCTTTCTTTCCCCCTTCTCCCCTGCTTTATCAAAAGGAACCATCTCTTTGTGCTTTCTACACAATATCTTTATCCCTCTCTCAAAAGCTGGACATGAATTCACCTTTCCTGTTTTATAAGGACTTAGCTGTTCTAATGAGATTTTGTTTTGTTTTATTTTCAGTAAAATTCTGTGTTCTTTCTCAGGAAAAAAAAAAAGTGGATAAGGCACTAGCATAGTAGAATTACATTAATCTTATGCCATTCCTAGAGAATTCTTCTTCCTTCAATTACAGTTTAATTGCTCTGTTCTGAACAAAAAAAATGGGAACCAGAAGATAGTTTACTGTGACCTGTATCTGTCACCAGTTTTAATCTTATCCTGAGGTCAGAATTTAAACACATTAATCCAGTACTGAATTTAAAGGTAAACAAGATAGAAACATCTCCTCTTCGCAGAGAGCTGTAGCATGTCTTATAGTAGATGTACTGCAAATCACAGCAATAGTTATTAGAAAATTCTTTAACAATACTATCTATCTACAAGGCTGAATGCAGAGATTAAACTACTGAGTGTTTGTTATGTGCTTTGGACACTGGAAGTCCTATATCCACTTAATAACTGTTAGCTGCAGCATGGCTAGTCGCTGGAGTCAAGTTTCTTGCATCTAAAAACAACCAAGAAAACAGATGTTATTGCCATTTCACAGAATAAGATAGTTAAGCCTTCAGGGTGATTAATCAATTATTTGTGGACACAAATCAAAAGATAGAGCTAGAATTGCCATATGGCTCTTTCTGAACTAAGTGTCTTCTGCTGTTTGTGTACGGTTTTTAATAATTGTTAGCAGAACATAAATAACATTCAAAAACATCATGAAACAATGACGTACAAGTATACCTTCATGTTTCTGTGAACTATGCCTATTGAGTCATTAATCTACACAGAAATGAACTGGGCTCTGGGCATCACAATTTATCTGGATTAATCAGATTTCCTGATGCTGGAACAAATTGCTCAGCATTCCCAAGTTCAAGGAACAGAGGTCCCTGTGTCCTTAGTTTGAGATGGTTTCTTCTACAGTCAGCAACTAACAAGGCTGGAACATCATGATGAGAAAGAGGAGGAAAGCTGAGTGGTTTATGGTGCCTGGGGAGGGAACACGGCAGAGACAAAAGGCAAGGTCACACTTCTAAGAGCTTCCAAGTCACACTGAAATATGTGCTGTGCTAATCTTCAGAGTGGCTCCTACCCTGATCAAGTTGGTAGTCTAATTTAAATGTCACACTGCCCTTTCCCATTTGTAAAACCTTCCTGTCTTTGGAAAGTCACCTTTGTAAAATGTTTCAAATAATTTCACTTATAACATTTAATTATGTATTTCTGAATAAAACCATATCTGTTTTGCTTCTTTGGGAATTTCTCAACAAATGGAAGCAAAAATTTTCATTGTTAACTGGGTCATAACTCACATGTCAGACATCTAAAACTTATTGGGTCACTCTGGACATTTTATTTTCTTATATTGCCCTATTCAAGTTAAGTTTGAGTGGTAACCACATTCTCATAGTTCCTATAGATTTAAGATAAGAATTATTTCCTGATAGTGTAAGTCCACATACTGTCTTTGTCTAGAATGCAGGTACATGGACAACTCTCTACTCTTGGTTTTTTGGCACATACATTTAGAAGTCAGTCAATCAAATAATATCAAATAATAACATTCAAAACTTAGGGGATTTATCCTAAATTATATCTTTATGTTAAAGAAAACTGACATTTTTAAAATGTTAATGTCTCATCTGAGAACTTTAGCTCCTCAGGGGTCAATATGATTATGTTGATTACTCAGTGATGTTTTTGTACTGTGCTTATAGAATTCTAGCACAAGATTTGCTAGGTATAATTCTAGAAATTTACAATTTGTGCTATTATAACTGGCACAACTTTAAAATCTTACTTTGTTTTACTATTGTTATAAATAAATTTAAATGATTTTTAAATATTAGTAAAACTTTTAACCTTTTTTTTAGCTTAATTTATCTAGATGCTTTAGGATTTTCTATACAAATTGTATTGTAGTCAAATGATGTTTTATTTTATATTTTCACTTTATTTTGCATCATTTTATGCTCATTTATGTCTTTAAGCATCCATCTGTATGCATACTATTTTATCTTCTCAAGCTTCTCATAGACTGTGGAATAGCAGTAATATAAATGGTTATCCTTAAATAATTTTCAATTCCCATAAATGCATTGCTTCTGCAATATGAACTGTAATTATTACTTAAGAAATTTGTGACTTTTTTGTTTTTTATTTAATATACAGCCTTTAGCAGATAGATGACTTAATTCAGAATGTGCTTCCTTCTTTGGAGGAATTAGCATAATACTGGGGTTATTTCTTCTTAATTGCTTAATAAAATTTGAAGATGTAGCCATCCAAACACAGATTTTTTTCCTAACTTTTAGTGCAGTTATTTTAAAGTATAGATCCAATAATCTATCTGCTTACATTTTGATAAATAATTACATATACATATTCATTAACAAATTTGTTCCCCAAACCACCTCTTTAATATATATATATATATATATATTAATATTATAATACATGTATATATATATACACATATATATTTTATTATATGATGTATAATGGTATCTCATCATGTGTGAAAGCAGAATCCGAAAATATGAGTTGAACTAATTGGACAGTGGCAAAACCCAGCGCTTACAAATTGGTAGTTCACACCAAATAAATTTTGTTTATCTAAGATCACACCTAGTGAGTCTTCTTTCCCATATGGTGTCAGATTACAATTGGTCAAAGGAGATGTATAATTTGCCAGACAGAAGTAAAGCAGCACCTATTTTTTGCTGGAGATCATAGTTGGATTTTGTGAGAGACAGTTGAAGAGATGGTGGCAGATTTTTTTATACCTAGCAGTTGTTCAGTACTCACCGACTGATGACCTGTAACTTCAGACCCAGTCCACATAGTTGAAGACAGACCTGTGGAAGCGTTGGCACCCTCTCTGACAGACCAGCATGCAAGCTTTATTTTCTTCACTGTACCACTTTGCCATGCCAGTCCTGCTGTGGAGACAGCCACACATGAACTGCATTGCCTATGCCAGGGATTTTGTTCCAGGCACAAGAAATGAGCCTACGATAATTAATCCTATAATTTATCAAAATCTCGGTTCTCTGAATGACCTGGAAAGCTGTGGTGACCTTTAATACCTATGAAACCACAAATTGTGTGTGAAACAAAGCCAAATTATTTAGGTATTCTAGTGGTTTCCTTACTTGAGGCAACAACTAAATAGAGAGGTTATTAAATTACATGAGTAAATTCCATGACCATTCTTAAACCTAACAACAGTCTTCCATGCTTACCACAGTATTAAATTGCTATCTTTTTAACTCTTATTGTTTAGGCTAAGTGTTTGTTAATTATAACATTCACATTGTCTTCACTGCATGCTAAACAGGGGGTTTGAAAAATGTCTTGTGCTATTTGAGAAAGAAATATTTTCATTATTTTTTGAAAAATGCCAGCTCCGGAGGCCGGTTTGTTGGCTCAGCAGACTAAAGAACATGCTTAAGCAAGGGGCAGCAGCCAGGTTTCGATCAACGTTTTGCCATGCCAGCCCTGTACCTGGGGCATGCTGAGAGGGTGAATGAGACTTGGCGTGGTGGCACATGTTTACAGTACCAGTGCTTAGGAGGCTGAAAGCAGAAGGATCACTATGAGTCCGATCTACATAGTGAGACCCTATAGAACCTGCAGACTTTGTACTAAATATATATTTTTTTCAATGATGTCTGGATCATAGCATGAAGCTACACGTGCACATGAGGGCACCCTCCACAGCCTGTGTGGCTTTGCTGCACTCTCAATCCCCCAGCCCAGGTCTTCGGGACAGTTCATCATCAGTGCAGATACATGCGGTCAAGACAACATGGGAATATAGAGGCATAAGTGCCACCAGACCTGACTTGTCCCGACTTCTTTATTCTTCTTTCTGCTGTTTGGAGAGCTTCAGAACTAGCCTTGAAGATCATTGTTCAGACTTAACAATATCTTCTTGCCCAAATTTTTATTGATGGCTCCTGCTTCTTTAAAGCCTTACTTCTTAACAATTGATTTAAATCTATTTGTCTCTCTTGTATTGAATATTTGTGTTTAGTGTTCTTCTGGCACTAGGCTTTCTTTTGCTTTTCTCATGTTTCAGGTGGTTTGACATTTTAGCCACAGCACCTTCAGTTACCTCCAATGAAAACTCTTATAGCTCACATTTCATGTTACTGAAAGGCACAATTCTATGAAAAATCTTGATTTGTGTCTATATCACAGGGAGGAGTATAGTGTTCTTCTCTATGGAGTGTAAGTCACTAGTGGAGAAGGACTTCATATGTCATGTTGGCTGTGGTATAACCAGTATCAGTCACAATGTCTTCATCCTAAAATTGTATTAATTGTTGGACTGCTGGACTGACAAATTTAGAAACTCTATTTATTTTGTCCTTTATGTGTAACCATGTAAGTTTATTTCTTTTTATGTATACAGTTCTATAATTATAGAGGTCATAAATCAAATAATATTTGTACTTTGTTCACTATATCTATCTATCGATCTATCTATCTATCTGTCTATTGAACAAAATACGAATATCCCAGACAAGAGCCACTTGCTATAGTATACAACTATGTGCCTGTCAAATAAATAAATTAATGGAGGTGCATAAGTTTTTACTAATTGCTGTCTACATAGGAAGAGCTCTGAATATGGCTTAGAGGAAATAAGGACATGGGATTTATGTTGAAGAGAATGCATGTTAATTTATATCTTAGTTTCTATATATTGCTGCAGACAGATAAACCAGCAAATTACATGCAGGCTTTATTGTAATGCAAAACATTTTTACTTTATCAGTGTAAGTAAAATTGAATTTGACCTTATATACTTGCTTGAAGAGTAGTTCTATATATTAAAAAGTCTATATGAGCTAATTTTACTGTAATATCTGCAAATATAACTTAATATCTTTTGGGCTTGGGAGATAGCTCAGTAAAATAAGCACTTGCCTGGCAAATGCAAGGTCTTGAGCTCAATCCCAGGTACCACAAAAAACAAACAAACAAACAAACAAAAACTTTCACACATAATATTTTATTTAGTTAAATATGTTGTCAGTTGTTAATTTCCATTACTTTTCAGCTAGATGGCTTTGTCATCTCATATACCTATGCTCTTCATATGGCTCTGCTCAGCTTTCAATTTGACAAAGGACTCTCAGGGCTCAGAAACATCTCAGGTGTGGCTTTTTTTGTATTTTTAGGGAAGGGTCCACAGGGTATTCAGGGTCTCACTACTAGATCAGACTCATAGTGATCCCCCTGTTTACAGCCTCCCAAGCTCTGGCATTGCAAGCATGGGCCACCATTCCCAGTCCCAATTTCTGTCTCAGGATGCCCTCGAGGGTGGGGCCTGATCTGAAGGCCCAGGGATTGAAACCCCAGCCCCTGCTTCTGCTTGGAGGCACCTTAATCCACTGCATTATCTGGCCGGCCCAGGTGTGACTTCTTAAGCACGCTCAATGTGGTTTCTCACCTCCCAGAAAGCTGACCCAGCATGGTCCAAGCTTGAAAGAGGAAGGGGAGAAAAATTCATAGTCTCTGAAATTGGCTCTCTCCTGTGGCAATTCCATTAGTTAGAGCCATTCACAAATCCAGCCCATACTTAATACTAGAAATGGAATATGTCATTCAGTGGAAAAGAGCTCTAAAGTGTTGTGGCCATATATCCAACCTATCATACTGTTTTTCATAATGAATATACATTTGGGTAGGACAAAGAGAATATACTGAATAAACATGAGCTCCTAGAAAAATGAAGATTTAACTAATGGCAACCCTTCTCCATCCTCAGATATAAGCAAAAAGTCTACGTTCTTTCTCTCTAATATGTTATGCTACCACAAAACCTGATGGCCTCAGCTTCTATCCTCATACCCTTTGATGCTGAGATTCCTAAATTAGTAAAATGAAGTGATGACTCTAATAGAAAGGCTTCTATATTTTGTTCATCAGATAAATCTGAACTTTTGAGAGGGTGGTCAAGACATGTACAGTTTTTAGGAATCCACATATCTACCCTTGGCAAATGAACAACGTAAGTTATAAAGAATCAAGTTATTCCTTTAAAATAAAACTTAGTCCCTGGAACAATTATCAAGAAATCCAAGGATGTGGTCTCCTTGTTAAACACTTCTCAACTGATTTTGTATCCACAAATTTACTTTATTCACATAGTGATATTTTAATGCAATTATAAAAATTTCTGACACCATAACATTGACAAAACATAGTGAATATGATGTGATACATATGATATCCAGAATATGTAATCTAGAAAGAATTTCCTTTCCTTGTATATAGATTTTGCAATGTTTAATCTTTACTATGACCCCATATCTAAATCAATTTCCAGGAAACTTACCATGTTCTGCAAAATTTAATGGACCTAAGATAGGACATGCTACATTTGTCATGTATGTAATTGTAGCTTAAATAGAAAAGACAACATATTATAGACGAGATTGCTTTGGACCATTGTCAATACTGTCAATGTCTGACAGAGTGTGGCTCCTGCTCCTTGCCTTTCTCCCTTGTCCTTCAAGGAAAATTGCCCTTTTATTCATTTTTGCTCTTCCCATGACTGGCAGCTGATTTTGAAGTGTCAGACCATTATTTGTTTTTTTCGATGTTACCATTTATTGCAAAGAGGATAAAATCAATGTGACATTTCCTGAACAATGATAGATGACAATATTGAGTGGTCTTTAAATGCAAAAGACTAATTTTTTTAAATGTCACCCGTGTATTATTTCAGGCTTTGTCAGAGATAAAGCAGTAAAACTAATACACATAAAACTAATATTTTAATACATTACTTGCAGATAAAGAAGCTTTCCTTATATTAGCCTAGGTCTAATTAACTATCTTCTTATTGCTGGCTAGAATTAGTTATTACCAAAATATAAATCCAGTGATTTTGGACCATTTAGGAAAAAAAGTATGTATGCTTTCCTGAGTGAATGCAACTATGTGTATGAAATTATGTGTGAACATCCAACAATCTCTAACTACTGTGATTCAGAATTAAAATGTGGAATCTTGGGGATATGGTGTTTGTGTCATGTTTTTCCCTGGGTCCCTGGGACAACTGTCTTCTTTCTCTTAGTTCCTCTATCCTCAGCTTTAAGTAAAAATATTCCTGCAAATAAACTCAGAGGTTAAGTCAAATGATAGAAATCTTAAACAATGCTTGCCATACATAAGTACGGCAAGTAACATAAGACATCTATTATTGCCATTATACTTTTAACAATGCTTTAAAATGATGCATTGTTAAATACTCAGTTGTACATACTGATGGAAATTTTATTTTGCCATCTTGTCACTGTTGTTGTAACTCATATTTTCTATGTTTTCTTAGTGTTCATTTTAGTGGGATTGTGGGTTAGCTCAGTTGTTTAAAGTGCCTGCTTAGGCAAACTCAGGCACAGGGGACAGCAGTGAGACCCCCAGCTCCACATCTTCAGCAGACCCTCCCTTAAGACAGTCTGACTTAGACAAATAAAATGCTTAGGTTAATCTGTAAGGCATCAGGAAAACACATCCCTAAAATTCCAGCTGAAGTTTCTCCTGGATTCCCAGACAGAGGTAGCCCCTGTTGTCCTTACATTTCAAGCAGCTTCTTCCAGAAGCTCATATCTATAAAGGTCCAAATTTATTCTGTTCTTCAAGTTTCTATTAACATCTTTTCCATTAAACTATCCTCCAGCTTCCATGCATGATCGATCGTGAAAAAACCTAGGGTAGGAAAGGAAACAAGCAAGTAATCGAGAGAGATCTGCGAAGATTTACGTGGATGACAAGTTACCTCACCTGACACTTCTACCAATTTGTACGCGAAGCAAGACACTACCTCCCTCTGCAACCCACGCTGGGTTGTATGAAGATCCCCCAACATGAGTTTGTGTCTGAATAGTCAAAGTCCGATGATATACTTAGCTTTTGCGGACTGGGGCAAAGGGCAGAATAGAAAAACAAGCCTTTGAAAATGTATTTTATTTAAGGGTTTTAATATGAGGGAATCACAATGGGTTTTGTGAGCGGGTCCTAATCTTAAGTGTAGTAAGCATCTGCAGAGCGAGCGATGGAGAGAGAAAGAGAGACAGAGAGAAAAAAGTAGAGAAGAGAAAGGAAAACTGGAGTCAAACAAGGCAGACACAAAGCCATCGGGATGAGAAGGAGGCAATGCTGCCATTAATTTAAAGATTATAATGACACAGCCACAACCCAAGCAGTACCTGCTACCACCAGAAGTTCTGGAGGGAAACCAGACCTGGACTTTGGAATTCTGGCCTTCAGACCCAGGAGAGAATGCCTTTCCCTTACTTTAAAGTACCTGGTTTGTGGGTAATGTCTTTGAGTAGCCTTCGTTAACTCCCTATTACACTTACTGGGATCAGAAGAGTTGTAGTAGGTCAAGTAGAATGTTCTATCTTTGAAAGCAATCTATAGTCACTTTGTTATAACATTACTTAGGCCAAGTCAAAGGGTAATTGATAGTGGAAACCACAGATTCAGGACCTACCTCTATGTCTGTTTGGGCTTTCCAGCTTATACTCTGACTGGGTCTCTGCTGCAACTTTTCAGGAAGAAATCTCTCACTTGAAAGCTGATAGAGCCACCATATTTCTATAGGCACAAAGAAAAATATCACCAGAAATTAAATGCTCCCACTTAGAACTTCCGCATCGTCAATATAAATATCCTAGTATGTGTATAACAGAAGGACTCTGGAAATTCTTAGTCAGTTAATGTACTGACCCACAAAGTTAATTATTATGGCCATTAAATGGTCACAAGTACATACTAATTATAGCTTTTCTATACATAAAATTTAGATTTTTAAGTATATCTTTCTTTTGTAAATTAGAATAGAAGTGATTGTAAAAGAGAAAATAGATGAGGAGAAATAGTAATGCTTTCTGTTCAATAGACGTATGGAGAAGAGAAATGTTCAAAATTGGAGGAACTGGCTGTTGATTCAACTAAAATGCTCCATTGTGTTCAGGCACCTAGAGATAGTTCATACATAACTACAGGCAAACAGCAAGTTTTACTTACGTTGTCCTAGTCCAACAAAAAAGAATTAATACCATGTTGATTTTGGCCTGGACAATACCATTTGTTTCTAACATTAAGAAACCAAGTTTTAGAAGAATTTAATTTTTTTCAAAACATGTGACTTGCCACTTCCTTTGCGTACCAAAAATAAATTAAATAAATTAAATTGTGTGTATGTGTATGTTTGTGAGATAGAGGCAGAAGGAGACAGAGAAACTGAGATAGATGATCAATGATAGATAGATAGATCGATAGCTAGCTAGGTAGATGATAATGATAATAAACACTTAGAAGAATAGATAAGTAGATAAAGTTTGGTTGATAAACCCATATACAGGGCTTTTTTCTTTAGCAAAGTGATTTTTTTTCAAAAATGCAATATGGTTTTAAAGGGTCTGGCTAATCAAACAAATCATAAAATAGTGGTAACTTTTGTGAGACAGTTCAGTTCTATTGTCACTGTATAAGTTGTGTTTCCTCCCCAGATCTGTTTGTATGAATGGTGAAATGAGGGAGGGCATCATTTAGAAAACTTAGACTATTCACGCTTTTGTTCATGTGGGTTGTGGTCACTATGTACACAGCCCTGTCAGTTTGTTCATTTCCTCCCTGCATTCTTGAAGAAACAGCACAGACCAAGCATTAGGGCAATGACTTACTGCTATGAAATAAAGCATTCATAATTGTTTCCTTGAGAGCTTCAGGACCCTAGCTCCAAGGTCATCTATTATCTGCACTTTGCCATCTGATCATTTATCTAGTGCACTGGGATTGTCACTTCAAAGAACTGACCTTGCATTTTGATGATAAAACTGCATATGGAAAAGAAAGAGAAATCTCCTTTAAAGCTTAGTGAATTGCAGAAGTAGGAATGTAGCAAAACAATAAAAACTGCTTCAAAAGAAATATCAGTTTATTTATCTGTAAAATTTTATGGTTTAAGTTTTAAAACTATGTTGGACAGATGCAAAACTGCTGGAAACTTTTATTATTAGGTGAAAGTGGTTCATTTTTCTTTTTGTTCCAGGGAAATACTTTCCCCATAGGGGTAAAATGTAAGTTCATTGCAACCTAAAAAATCAATGGGCCAAACAAAAGAAGAAAAGAAAGAAAGAATGAGAAAAGGTAAGAAAAACTCAATGGATAATATTTTATATAGGAAAATGACACCACTGATGGATTGTAAATAAGATAAACTCTTTGATATTTCCTTGGGAAAGAAATTTTTCACTAAATTAACTACAGTTTTCATTTGATGACACAACTGCACAAGTTCATTTCATTGCTTTAAAATAATATTCATGGTCCAGTGATATTTTTTCTATTTGCCAATTAAATCACTGAGCTTCATTAACTCTACTTGCTAATCCACTTCTTCTTCAAGACCCACTAGAAGCCCCCTGCTCTCTGTGTTATTTTTCATGAATGAAAACTTCATTGATCTCCTGCAGAGTTTCACTGTCACCAAATATCCCACTGTTTAATAATCTTGGTTTCTTTAATATTTGACACTATATTGTCTGATACAAATCTTTAAATTATCTCAACTTTATTAATTTTCTTTGAATACTAAGAGTCTCCAAAGCAATTCAAGATAGAAAAGCTCTAAAATATACCACAAAAAGTAGTATTTTTTTTCTATATAGTGAAGGAAACCCTCAAATTATTTCCTACCAGATAAATTTGGAGTGAAAGCAGGTATGAGCTGGTAATACTCTTTTCACTTTAACCTGAAGGCCTGCAATGGCTCAGGCTGAATGACTGATTGGCTAGGTAGTCACCCTTGAGGCTTAACGTAAGTCCCATTGGATAAATTAGGATGTGTTATAATTTGGTGGGGCCAGACTTCACTTAACTCTAGACACCTGGAAACTTTACAGGGCAAGCTGTCAAAATGGAGAAGATCTCAGTGTCTAGCTCATTCCATTTTAAACTCTTGTATCTTCATGATGCTCTGAATATATTATCATAGATTTTTTTCACTTAATCATATTCTTCTATAGTTTATTCACTTTCAATCACAGCACTCACCAAGGTTAGAAACACCGTGTGACTTTGCTTAGCCCGTTGTTGACAGAGATGGCTATAAGTAAAGCCAAGATTTATTTTATTTGTGATTATAAATCTACTTTTAGTGATATATCACATATAAAATTGGGGCACATTCATGACTCAGAAAGTATTTTCCTGACATACTGAAAACTTTTGCATGTTGCCCGGGCTCACTAGAATGTTTGGTACACTCTCAGTCTCCTTTCTTGTCACAACACCTTGAGTGTCTAGTAAATAGATAAGTTATGACGTTAGCTTACTAGTATCATGCCTGTTGCTCTTAAATAAAGTGGAAGTGTGGGTAGGTAAAGTTGTGTATCAGAAAAACCTTATGAAAATGTGAAAAAGAAATAACTATTCTTACTACTCTGTTCCATACTGAAGTTGGCAAGCAAAACAACTCATATGTATAAATTGGTTTTCTCAGTATTATTCACAGAAATTCCTCAAATGGAAGAGAAGTTTTGTATAATGACTTTCTGGCTCTGGTGATATAGTGTATTGTGCATTAAAATGACTTGCAAAAATGCGTGTTATATACACATCTGTATCAAAGACCATATCTTGCATTTATTCTCAGGAAAGAGACTTCGTTCTGTGCATTTTGAGAAAAATAAAATCATCCTGACTGGTAGAAAACTCTACAGAGAAATAAGCAACCCTATATTCTATTTTCTATATTATTATCGTCAGACCTATTGCTCAATCCATTGTCTTAAACTTTAAAAAATAATTAAGGATGTTATTTTATTTTAGTGTTATTTGTTGGGAATTTCTATTTTATTTGACAATTTCTGTTTGAGGACTTTTTCATTTCACTAATTTTCACTTTTATAAGTACGATAATTTTCTTTTCTTATGTTTATATGTATGATAGTTTGTATCATAGTTCTCTTTACCCTTATCTTGCTACTACTTCTACTTTTAGCTGATATTGTGTATAAGTACGTATACTTTCAGCTTTTAACTTCTCTTGTACACGTGCCCACCCTTTAAAAGACTAATTGTGTTTAGAAATGTAAATATCTCTGAATATTGTAACTGAATGAAAGAAGTGGTCAGCACATGTTACTTTTGTTTTAGATAATGTCACTTTCATTTTTCAAGTTTAATCCTAGTTATTTATTTTTACCTCTTATATTTTATTTTATTTTGATCCTATGAACCAAGGATCCTGAACATAAGAAAAAAGTGCTCCATTATTGAGCTGCTCTCCAGGGTTATCATTGTCATTTTAAATTTCTAATTTGATATTTCTAAAAAAAAGAGCAAAATAATATCAAATCACTGAAATTTATTGGTATTTCCCTTATAGCAACGGTCAGTTTTTATGCAGGTCCCACCTTCTTGGGGACTTCTTTGTGTATTTTATTTGCTTACTTAAATGTCTACTATATTATTGCTTATTTAAAATGTAGGTACACATTTTTTATAATTTAAGACTTTTCAAATTTTCATACTTGTGACAATTAATCCTGTTGTGTCAAATTCACTGGATTAAGAAACAATGATTAGACTAGCAGACTAGCTCTCTGGTGCTCTTCCCCATCCCTGCTTCCTGCCATCACGTACTCCACTGCTTTGCCCTGCTACACCTTTCTTTATTGAGATTTCTGCCTCAGCACCAGCCGGTCATGTACCGAATCTCGTGAAATGTGCCACAATTAAAAATTTCTTCCTGTAAATTGTGTCAGGTTGTGGGTCTCACCAATGGGAAGACTAATACAAAAAGCTGGTACCAAGAGTGAGATGACTCTAGTGACTGTGCCTAATGATAGGTTTTAGAAATCATTGAAACTGACTTGGTGAAAAGCTCCAGAAGCCCTAGAGCACTGTAATCAGAGCCTTATTGATGGTGCTGGTCGTAACTATGACTTATGCTGTCATAGTGCTGTGAAAACTGCACACTCAGTGCAAGGCTTATGAGCTCTTAGTTATAATCAAAGACTCCATTTGCAATTGAATTAGAGGCAACGTGTGTCACACTGAGGCAGAAACTTTGTTTTAGTTTTCACATGTCCTCTGACTTTGCAGTCTGAGGTTAAGGTAATAGATGAATTACTGTGCTTGAGTAAATTTCAAGGTATCCTAGCATTTATACTGTACATGGACACTGCTAATTGTCTTCATGAAGATTAGCAGTCAAAATGAGCAGAAAGGACCAGCCAGAGAGACTGGCCTGAGACAGTGGGGATGACTCCGTCATCTTCCTCGATCCTGCCCCACACTCTCCCAGCCAGAGGGACAGGCCTGAGACAGTGGGAACCAGTCAGTGGCCTCCTGAATCCAGCTCCCAAGCCCCTCCAATGAGTGGGAATTTGCACCACTCCCTGAGCATCAAAGTTCGGTGAGTATGTGATGAGTCTGAGAGAGAGACTTTTGCTTCTCCCAGCCTGCTCTGCACCATCCAGAGCCTCAGTCCCTGACACATCCTAGCCAAAGACCTGCCTGAGACACCCCAGACAGACATATTTGGCAACTTCCTGTAGCCACTGCCCGCAAGCCCACCATGGGAGCGAGAACTTTTGGTGACTCTCTTGGCACTCGATCCACCCCCACACAGCATGCTGAGTGTGAGGGAGAGCTCTGCATCCCATGCTAACCAAGGACCCAACAAAGGGGAATCACAGGAGTACAACAAAAAGGAACTGAACACAACAGCTAGATCCAGGCCAGGTATAACTGCATAATATAAAATGTAATAGACTGGCACCAGAATCTCATGATACGCTAAGGCTATAGATGTACCAAAGCTCTACACCAAAGGTCAGAGGTCAGTACTATACAAAATGACAAAGACGAGTAGAAAAATGCAATCTCATGTCTCAAGTCCACCAATAAGTGCAGAGAACCCTACCTCATCTGAAATGAATGAATTAACAGAAGCAGAAGCAAAGGAACAACAGCAGAAAGGTATAGAGGAACTAAGACAATAATTAATTCCATAAATAAAAAGGAAATATGTGAAGGCATAGCATCTGAAATAAAGAATCAAATCGAGAAACATCTGGAGGAAACCCAAAGCTCACTCAGAACAATTGCAGAGAACACTATTGCAGCTGAAAAGAATGAATTAATAGTGTCTAACACAAAGAAACAACAGCAGAAAGGTCATGAGGAACTCACAGCAGAAACAATTTCCAAAAAAGAATTATTTGAAATCATACCATCTGAAATACAGAAACAAGTCCAGAAATATATGGAGGAAATCCAATTTGGAAGAAACTCTGCAGAAAAAAATTAATAGCTACCGCTAAAGAAGACATGGATAAAATATAAAGGAGATTAGAAATATGACGGAATACTGGAATGAGTAATGCAGAAAAGAAATAGAACACATGAAGCAGAGTCAAAGAGATATAGAAGAACTAAAAATATCAATCAAATGTCTTCAAAACCTTTTGACTAAAAGTGAAGACAGAGTTTCAGATCTAGAGGATGCTGGTGCAGGTAGTAAAAAGGTGAGAAAGGATCTCTTAAAAGCAACGAGAATGCAGGAAAAAATAATGCATCACATGCAAAATGATGCCAAGATGAACAATGTGAGATTAATTGACATTAATGAGAATGAAGGAGTCAACACAAATGATATAAAAAAAATATGGGCAGAAGTAATCTGAGAAAACTTCCCAAATATGAGGAAACAAACAACATTCAGGTAACCAAAGCATACAGAACACCAAATAACTTCAACCCAAGTAAAAACGCACCAAGACATATAATAGTCAAGATCCCAGAAATCCAACGCAAGAATAATATACTGAAAGTGCTAGGGAGAAGAAGTAGATCACATTCAAAGGAAAACCTATCAGAATTACAGCCGACTTCTCTACACAAAAAAAGAAGGCAAGGAGAGCATGGAGCAGAGTTCTTCAAGTGCTGCATGAAAACAAATTCGAGCCTTGACTAGCATACTCTGCAAAATTCTCTTTCAAGTTTGATGGAGAAGTGAAATACTTCCACAACAAAGAAAAACTTAATGAATTTCATGATCAGAAAGTAATAACTACACAGGCTACTGAAAGATGGTATAGAGAGAGACCAAAATGACCAGAACTCCATGAATGAGAATGGAAGGAACCCACTGAACAGGACAGACAAGCATAGCATACGAAGGAGTAAACAACAGCAGGTAAATACCATGGCAAATGTAAGGCAACACGTTTCAATTATAACCATCAATGTAAATGGACTCAATTCACCAATTAAGAGAAAAAGACTGACACAGGGAATTAAGAAACAAAATCCAACAATATGCTGTATACAAGAAACACTTAACTCAAAAGGATATTCATAGGCTCAGAGTCAAAGGATGAAAAGAATACTACATGCCCAGCACCTCAGAAAAAAGCAGGAGTAGCAATTCTGCTTTGAGACAGTCTCAACTTCAATCCAAGAAGGATCAAATGACACAAAGAAGGCCACTATATATTGGTCAGGGGAAATATTCAAGAGCAAGAGATAACACTTATAAATATTATGCACCATTCATAGGAGCACCCAACTATGTAAGAAAATCTTAATGGACATGAAAAACCTAATATCTAAGACCACAGTCTTAACAGGAGACCTTAACACCCACTTATCTCAAAATGATACGTCAATAAGACAAAAAATTAAAAAAGAAGTAGCAGAACTGAACCAGAGCTTGGAACAAATGAACCTGGAGGACATATAGAGTGTTCCACCCAACCACAGACAAATACACATTTTTTGGGCTGCACACGGGTTATTTTCCAAAAAAGATCACATACAAGTCCAGAAGTCATGCTTAAGTATATGCAAGAAAGCAGAAATTATCCCATGCATATTTTCTGACCAAGGTACAATGAAACTGGAACTAAATGACAAAAAAAAAAAAAAAAAAAAAAAAAAAAAAAAAAAAAAAAAAAAAAAAAAAAAAAAAAAAAAAAAAAAAAAAAAAAAAAAAAAAAAAAAAAAAAAAAAAAAAAAAAAAAAAAAAAAAAAAAAAAAAAAAAAAAAAAAAAAAAAAAAAAAAAAAAAAAAAAAAAAAAAAAAAAAAAAAAAAAAAAAAAAAAA